>CAWUFW010026657.1:0-31910 GCA_963921515.1 Calotriton arnoldi
CGCAAACTCCGCGAGCGTAGCGTAGTTCACCGACGAGGGTTACTTATGAAGCCATCTTGATTGGAATAAACTGGTAACACTTAAAACATTTAATTTAAAAAGGAACAAAATGAAGGGGTTCATTGTGCCACAGAAATTATGATTAGTGCTGCAGAAAGAAAAATTAGGGCACATTTGGAGTGACTTCTCAAATCCTCTTCTACTTCATTAAAAAATTCTGACATGCAGACTGAAACATGCACTTTCAATACCAGGAGCAGACTTCCAGTTAACTCCCTGGTGAGCAGTAGCTTTACTAAAGTTATCTAATGAGCAACTAGACTGCTAACATTCTGAATTTATGGCAAATGCATGACACATCTGAATGCCTTCTTGATGGGATCAAAGTAAAAAACTGAAAGCATTTCCTACTGAGGAGACTGCAGTAAATGATAAAATTAGGAAACTTCATAACAAATACGTTTCCCAAGATGGTCACCAGAGAAAAAAGAGCCCAACTGTAGCACAAATATCACCCAGATGTAGCCTACGTATAGCCCACTGACAGAAGTGTGCAAAACACTTTTTATTTTTTTGTTTTTTTTGCAGTTGTTTATAGTGCAGACTGGTCAGGTATTGGAGTGTTGCATCTTACTTGTACCTCTTATTGCGTATTTTGCACGAAGTACTTGAGATTGATCTAGCTAAACATTGAACTTTACTATTCTGTTAAACTGAAGTTGCTCTGAGTCGGGCTTTGTAACACCCGCTTTTACCTACTGGTTTTAATTAATTCTCATTGTATTGTATTAAGAAAGAGGATTTACTGTTTTTATGTACACTTTTATGATCTATGTTTCTAAATCAGATCGAATAATGTTTATTGAATTGAAGTCTCCCAAGAAGGCCACCAGAGAAAAAGGAGCCCAAATGTAGCACAAATATCACCCAGATGAAGCCCACATATAGCCCAATGACAGAAGTGTGGAAAAAACTTTTTTTTTTTTTTTTTTGCAGTTTTATATAGTGCCGACTGGTCAGGTATTGGAGTGCTTTACATGAGCATTGGTTACATCACACAAGGACAAATTAATTTTGGTTGTAGGCATGGGGAGATTAAGTGATGTGACCAGAATCACAGAATGTCGAGCTGAAGCAGAAACTCTAACCTGGTTCCCCAATTGCAAAGTATGCAGCTCTGGAAGTAACACCACATCCTCTCCCCTAAGTGCAACATTTAATCAAGTGGTCAACTGGATAAAAAAACAAAGATAACAAATAATTTAAAAGTGCTTTGTCGCTATTTGAGAACTCAGAAAAGATGTTCTCATTTTAGTTTTTTAGAGCACTAACCATAATTTCGATGCAAATAAGACCCTCTCATTTCTATAATTTCTAAACAAAATGCTTTAGGTATTACAGTTTTGATTACATCAAGATGACGTCAGGCGTGCCACACTTTTGTAATAAATATAGAATGTTAGCAATCTAGTTGTTCATTAGGATACTGTTGAGAGGCAGTGGTCAGGGGCACGGACTTGGTAAATTGAAGGCAGGTAGGAGGGTGCAGAGGCAACAATTTGACCACACTGGGCAGGCAGGCAGGGCTGTGGCAGCACAACAGACTATTGAGGGCAGTGGAAAGGGGGGCAGGGGCAACAAACCAACAATGCAGGACAGGCAGGAGAGGCTGTGGCAATATAATAGACCATTGTGTGCAGAAGGAAGAGGCAGTGGTAGTACAACCATACATGCCAACTGACCCGATTCAGCCAGGAAACGTCCAATGTTTTTAAGCCCAAATGGGCTTTATTTTATCTGTCTACAATCTCTTTTTCAATGTATGTCAATGGGGAAAATCAATTCCCCAGTTTTTTTTCAAAATCTCCCTTTTACCAAGTTCAAAATGTTCACAAGTATGGTACATTGGATCATGGAAGGCAGGAGGAATTGAGGTAGGGACATGGACTCTGATAACAGAGGACAGGAGGGACATGGACAGGTGCACCAAACTGACCTTACAGGGCAGGCATCAGGGTTTGCAGCAGCACAATACACCACACAGGGCATGGGGGACGGCAGTGCAGCACAACAATCCATGGAAAGCAATAGGGAGGGGACAGGACCATGCACATGGACAACAGACCACAGAGGGGAAGAGCCAATGGCAGCAAGCTGACCATAATGGGCAGACAGGAGAGAAAGTTGCAGCATAACGGACCATAAAGGGCAGGAGGGAGGGATCAGGGGCATTACAATGGAACAGACAAGTCAGGAGGGAGGGAATAGGGGTCTGCACATGGAAAACAGAGGGCAGGGGGCAAGGGGGCAGGGCAGGAGCAGCAAGCTGACCATGGAGGTCAGGCAGGATGGGCACTAGAAGCACAACACACCATGGAGTGCAACAGTGAGACTATAATGGCATACACACAGACAATGGAGGGAAGGTGGGAGGGGGTCAGGGGCAGTTAGCTGACCACAGAGGGAAGGTGGGAGGGGCCATGGCAGCACAGAAGACCATACATGGCAAGCAGGAGGGTTAGTGGCAGCACAATGGCCATGATGGGCAAGAAGGAGGGGGCAGGAGCATGCACAAAGGACCATGGAGGATAGAAGGGAGGGCTAGGAGCTGGGCACAGATGAGAGTTCAGGGGAAGGGGCCTCCCAACAGACCACGCGGGGCAGGCAGGAGGAGCAGTTGCAGCACAACAGACCAGGGAGGGCAGAAGGGTGTGACAGTAAAATGGACAATGGAGGACAGGAGGAAGGGGATAGGGGCATGGAACGTGGACAGGCAGGGTGGAGGTGTCAGGGACAGGTTACAGTCATCTGACAATGCTAGGCAGGTGGGATGGGAGTGGCAGCTCAACAGAACACTCAGGGGTCGATTCCGATTCGGGCCGGAAATTTCTCCGACCGAGCCGGACCCGGAGAGATTTCCGACCGAATCGGACCCGTGCAGTCCGACCGAACGAGTCCGATGCGTCCGTATGTTATCGGACACGAGTCGGTCGGACTCCCATTGAACTCAATGGGAGCCGGTCGTACAACGCGTACGCGGGCTCCCATTGCCTCAATGGGTGCGAGGCGGACAAGGGCGCCCCCTACAGCGAGTACGCCGCGAAGCGCTTCGCGGCGTACACGCACAGGTAGGGGGGACCCATGGGTCCCCCCCTGTGTGCGCCTCGCACGGGTACGCGTACAGGGGGGTCCGACACGGACCCCCAAAGTACGGCTCCGACAGCGAGTTCGAGTCGGACGGCGCGAGTCGGTCGGAGCGGTCGAGGTGCGCATCGTACTTACCCGGCCGGAAAACGTCTCCATTGCGCGGTGCGAATCGGGTCCGACCGAGTCGGTCGGAGCGGTACGATCCGGGTACGAGTCGGTCGGAGCGGTCGGGTCGCCCAGACGAGTCGGTCGGCGAATTCGCATCGTACTCGCTCGGCCGGACCCGCGTACGGTTCGGTCGGGAAACAGGCTTTCGCATGGCTTTTTTCCCGACCGAATGGTATTGGGTGCGCCTCCGACCGAGATCGGAATCGGCCCCTCAGAGTAGATAGGAGTGGCAGGTCAATGGAACATGGTGGGCAAAAAGGATGGAGCAGGGGCATGCATACAGACATTGGAGGGCAGGGGGAAGGAGAGTAGGGGCAGCGAGCTAAACACAGAGGCTAAGCAGGAGGTCAATGATGGGGCATAGAATTAGGCAATGGAGGGCAGGAGGAGTGGACTGGGGCATCATGCTAAATGTAGAGCAGTGGCAGCACATCAGACCATGCATGGCAGGAGGGAGGAGGCCAGTGCATGGAATCAGACAACAGAGGATAGGGAGGAGGTGGATGCGGCAGCAAGCTAACTGTTCAGAGAAGGCGGGAAGGCCAGTGGCAGAACAACGGCCACACAGGGCTGTAATGAGGGAGCAGGGGCATGGACTTGGACAATGGATGTCACATATTACATCACTCATGACATGGTCAGTGACATCATTGATGACATCACTGATGACATCTCAAAGGACATCAATGATGACATCACTGATGACATCATCCAGTGACTGTGATTGTTTCTAAAAAGATTAAGAATGTGTGATATATATAAATAGTTGCCAGTAGGTACTAAAACCGGGACTCATAAGGGTAAACCTTCATCAGATAGAAAAATATGCTGCAAGCCCCTTTCGAACCAGAAACTTTTAAAGCACAGTTTTAGGGTATCATTAGTCACTAAATTTTAAATACAATAACTGTCATTTCACAATTTTAGGCAAAGGGATATACAATTTTAATATTTAAGCACTATGCACTTTAGATCAGTCAATAGGTTTACATAGCAAATGTTTACAGAACCAAATAGCGAATTTGCACATTTTATATGGTATGAACACAAGTAGAATTAGGGAAAAGGGAGGTTTAAAAGGAGAAATAAATACTCCATGAATCCCAACCATATTGTTGTTTTAGATATTTTAGGGCTTTTATAATGTTATATTGTGTTATTTAAATTTTAGTATAAGTATTTATACTTTTATTTCATTATGACTCAAGCATTATAGAGTGCAATGTGGAAAACAAAATTAAATGATTCCATATGCCGTAATTAAGAACGCGACAAAAAGATATTTAATAGTAAGATTTAACTAATGAATCCTATGTGTGCAAATGAGTCTGTTCTTGTTGTCTATGACTGATAATAGTAATATATGCACTTGTCACTTTAAGAAAGCAATGGTAAAAAGACATAAAAAGATGGTAGCATTACTGTGGGTGCGTCATGTGATCAAGGCCCTCCGGGGCTGAAACGCGTTGTGGCCGGCAACTGCTGAAAGGAAACAATAAAGCACTATTTGCACAGAATTTGGTGTCCGTGCTTCTATCTCGGCGAGGATAACAAGCCAGTGAGGAGTGGAGGAGATTGGCGCATATATATATATATATATATATATATATATATAATATATATATATATATATATATATATATATATATATGATGATTCAGTCAGTGTGTGACTGACTGTATAAGTGAGTGATTATATGTGTCTGGGTGAATGTATGGGTGAGTGATTAATCTGTGTGAATGTCTGTATCAGTCTGTCAGTTGGTGTGTAAGTGGCTGCATGGGTTGGTGAATAGGTACATGAGTGTCTATATAGGTTATTGATTAGTTGTCTGAGAACCTGTATGTGTTCCTGAGTGTCTGTGGTTGTGTGACTATCTGCATGGATGTGTGAGTGGGTGATTCACTGGGTGTGTGGGTTCATGAGTGCATCTGCAAGGTGCTGTATGGGTGAGTGAGTGTTTATATGGCTGAGTTGGTGAGTGAATGGATGTCTCAGTGGTATATGTGTGAGTAACTGCATATGTGAATGGCAGTATATGTGAGTGTTGGAGTATATAAGTGACTGTATGTGAGTGAGTGATTGTGAGAGTGGATGTATGGATGAGTGTGTGCTTGTGTCAGTGATTGTATAAGAGAGTAAGTATGTGTTAGTATCTGTATGAATAAGTGAGGTGGTGTGTGTATAACTGTATAGGTGAGTAAATGGCATTGTGATTGACTCTTTAGGTGACTGACTAGGTGTGTGAGTAACTATGGGTGAGTGGCGGTGTGTTAGTGTCTGTATGGGTGTATCAGTGCATATAATAGTGGCTGTATTGATGAGTGACTGCATGTAAGAGGGACTGCATGGGTGAGTGAGTGGATGTGTATGTAGACCTAGGAATCAGTGAGAGGGTATGTACTAACTGGTATTGGTGTGTCTATGGTTTCGAGAATGGTAGTCTGTATTTTAGAGTGGGTGTAAGAAAGGTTATATTAGGGTGTGAGTAGGTGCCCCAGAGATTGAGTGGATGATGTCATCAGTGATGTCATTTGAGATGTCATCAGTGATGTCATCAGTGATGTCACTGACCATGTCATGAGTGATGTAATATGTGACGTCATCAGCAGTGCATTGCGGGGGCGTGAGATACAGTTAGCTCAGCTAACTATAACAGCTAAATTTCTCTGGTTTTGTATGAGTGAAATGTCAAACTAACTATAACGTCCCTGAAACCTGTGGTTTTTTTCAGTGAATGTTATATATATATGCATTCAATGTCCTCTCCCTCTTACAAGGAAGGAATCAGCACTCAGGTTGTAGTTTGGAAGTATTTAATCTGGAAAAGACGCGATCCACACGTTTCGGCTCATCCGAACCTTGATAACTATACAAGACGTCATTGTAGCTTCCTTATTGAAATGTACAAATGTACAAATGCCTCTAGTTTCCAAAATTAACATAGGACTACATATTACATTAATCCAAAAAGCTTGCGGCCATATTGGCTTGGTCACAATGCGAAAATTCATGAATTCATACAATAAAGAAAAGAAAACAAGTGTTAATATGCACACAATGTCATTTCAGCATATCTTGCCCCGTGACTGCAAATACCTGTATGTTCGTCAATGTGACTTGTTCATAATAAACATACTTATGATTGCAAACTGTGGTGTTTTCAGTGAATATATATATATATACATATATATATATATATATATATATATATATATATATATATATATATATATATATATATATATGATACACACAAACAGTCCATTTGCCAGACTTGCCCAGGACGCTTGCAGGACGGGTCCTCATTTCACGTTGCTGGCAAGCGCGACGAACATCAAAGGAAAGACCACTTTACTGGAAAGCAAGTCACAAGGACACAGCGGGGAACATGTCGGGAGACTCTTTAATTCACTGGTACAGCTTGGCATAATGCATTTCGGCGTGTCAGCCTTCTTCAGACGCCGCTGTTACCACACCATCACCTCCTCCCTCCTTTGTAGTTCCTCTGGCGCTCCCATTGGTGGGAGATCAGCTGACCCTGCTGCAAAAGGATCCTGCAGTCAAATGTGAGCCTACAGTTCCCAGCGTGCATCTTATCGAGTAAGTGCGGCAGCTGGATCCGATGTTTTTAAAAATAATTGCTGAAGTTTGCCTTGCAAGGGAGGGGCCGTGTAGCAGCAGGTGAGGACATATTGTTAGTGTTAAAAGTACTCCCTCCAGTCCCCTACGCCCGAGCCTCAAAATAGAAACAAACCGGGCTGCGAGGTGAACTGTAATCATGCTCACCTCCCCATGCAGTCACAGGCTGCCATTGGCAGCAGCCACTGGCGTGATTTTTTCTCGAGGCGGTCCTGGGGCTATCAATCACTTGATACACACAAACAGTCCATTTGCCAGACTTGCCCAGGACGCTTGCAGGACGGGTCCTCATTTCACGTTGCTGGCAAGCGCGACGAACATCAAAGGAAAGACCACTTTACTGGAAAGCAAGTCACAAGGACACAGCGGGGAACATGTCGGGAGACTCTTTAATTCACTGGTACAGCTTGGCATAATGCATTTCGGCGTGTCAGCCTTCTTCAGACGCCGCTGTTACCACACCATCACCTCCTCCCTCCTTTGTAGTTCCTCTGGCGCTCCCATTGGTGGGAGATCAGCTGACCCTGCTGCAAAAGGATCCTGCAGTCAAATGTGAGCCTACAGTTCCCAGCGTGCATCTTATCGAGTAAGTGCGGCAGCTGGATCCGATGTTTTTAAAAATAATTGCTGAAGTTTGCCTTGCAAGGGAGGGGCCGTGTAGCAGCAGGTGAGGACATATTGTTAGTGTTAAAAGTACTCCCTCCAGTCCCCTACGCCCGAGCCTCAAAATAGAAACAAACCGGGCTGCGAGGTGAACTGTAATCATGCTCACCTCCCCATGCAGTCACAGGCTGCCATTGGCAGCAGCCACTGGCGTGATTTTTTCTCGAGGCGGTCCTGGGGCTATCAATCACTTGATACACACAAACAGTCCATTTGCCAGACTTGCCCAGGACGCTTGCAGGACGGGTCCTCATTTCACGTTGCTGGCAAGCGCGACGAACATCAAAGGAAAGACCACTTTACTGGAAAGCAAGTCACAAGGACACAGCGGGGAACATGTCGGGAGACTCTTTAATTCACTGGTACAGCTTGGCATAATGCATTTCGGCGTGTCAGCCTTCTTCAGACGCCGCTGTTACCACACCATCACCTCCTCCCTCCTTTGTAGTTCCTCTGGCGCTCCCATTGGTGGGAGATCAGCTGACCCTGCTGCAAAAGGATCCTGCAGTCAAATGTGAGCCTACAGTTCCCAGCGTGCATCTTATCGAGTAAGTGCGGCAGCTGGATCCGATGTTTTTAAAAATAATTGCTGAAGTTTGCCTTGCAAGGGAGGGGCCGTGTAGCAGCAGGTGAGGACATATTGTTAGTGTTAAAAGTACTCCCTCCAGTCCCCTACGCCCGAGCCTCAAAATAGAAACAAACCGGGCTGCGAGGTGAACTGTAATCATGCTCACCTCCCCATGCAGTCACAGGCTGCCATTGGCAGCAGCCACTGGCGTGATTTTTCTCGAGGCGGTCCTGGGGCTATCAATCACTTGATACACACAAACAGTCCATTTGCCAGACTTGCCCAGGACGCTTGCAGGACGGGTCCTCATTTCACGTTGCTGGCAAGCGCGACGAACATCAAAGGAAAGACCACTTTACTGGAAAGCAAGTCACAAGGACACAGCGGGGAACATGTCGGGAGACTCTTTAATTCACTGGTACAGCTTGGCATAATGCATTTCGGCGTGTCAGCCTTCTTCAGACGCCGCTGTTACCACACCATCACCTCCTCCCTCCTTTGTAGTTCCTCTGGCGCTCCCATTGGTGGGAGATCAGCTGACCCTGCTGCAAAAGGATCCTGCTGCTACACGGCCCCTCCCTTGCAAGGCAAACTTCAGCAATTATTTTTAAAAACATCGGATCCAGCTGCCGCACTTACTCGATAAGATGCACGCTGGGAACTGTAGGCTCACATTTGACTGCAGGATCCTTTGCAGCAGGGTCAGCTGATCTCCCACCAATGGGAGCGCCAGAGGAACTACAAAGGAGGGAGGAGGTGATGGTGTGGTAACAGCGGCGTCTGAAGAAGGCTGACACGCCGAAATGCATTATGCCAAGCTGTACCAGTGAATTAAAGAGTCTCCCGACATGTTCCCCGCTGTGTCCTTGTGACTTGCTTTCCAGTAAAGTGGTCTTTCCTTTGATATATATATATATATATATATATATATATATATATATATATAATATATATATATATATATATATATATATATATATATATTGTACCAGTCCTGATATCACATACAAAACAGGCGCTGACTCCGTGGGAAATTTTGTCAAAGAAAGATTCCTTTATTCCACAATGATGACCTAGATGCGTTTCGGCGGCGAACCGCCTTGTTCACTACATCAGGTATCTCTAAATTGTGCTACTTATACATGAGTGAGTCAAGCACATTGGTTTGGTTGTCACAGCAACCATCTGTGTCTGAAAGACATAGAAGAAATTGTTTTGCAACCGTGATAGTGCAAAAAAAAAAGGTGATGAAAACGAAAACAAATTGTACTGTTGTTAAAGCTACATTTGCTAACATCACAACAGTATTTGCATACATTTTAAAATAAACTGTGACAATAGTTAAAATCCGATAAAAAATGTTTCATATATGCAGTTTGTAAAGGGTACTATTACAGGTTCACATTCTTGTTGAAGGAGAAATAGAAGAGTTACAGCCGCTTATATGCCTAAACCAAAAATGAAAAAAGAGAAATCTCTTTGTATCTTTGCCTGTGTGTGCTAGCGGCTAGTGCACTAGAAGAGCGATGTATGTGTAGAGAATTCCTATATGTTTGTCAGAAATTTGTGCAATGCAAACAACATCTCACGTTTACTGTATAGTAACAGTCATGCAGGCAAAAGCGGGGTTGGTAGGCAGTGGAAATTTGATGAGGCCCAAGTGGGCAATTAATACAGATTCTTATTCTCCTATGTTATGTATCTTGATAACTACAATGCCCCTCAAACAAATGTAAATTGAACATAGGTGTTTAACACAAAATGTGTGAAAATGTGCCAACTAAAACTTATCAAAAAAGATTCTAAAGTGTAAGACCCTAACGCTACGGACAGGGTTTAAGGTGCAGGACAAGCGGCTGAAGTATCAGAGGTGTACATTAAGTGCCTCATCTGCGTTCATCCCATTTGGGATTTTACAATCCAGTAGGATTATATACCGTGATTCTAATCTTCTGAGTGACAGCTGTCTATTCCCTCCTCTGATGTTTCTGGGGATACTGTCAATCACAAAGAAAGAAAGTTCTTGGATTTTTCCGCCATGGCATGAATTCATGTGCCTCGCTACCGGATATGCTGGGTCATCGTTAATGATGGCCCTTAGATGTTGTAATATTCGCACGTGTACGGGGTGTATGGTACTCCCCACGTACAATTTGCCACATGTGCATCGGAGGACGTATACTGCGAAATCAGTTTTGCATGAGTAGAAACCTCGGATTTCAAAGGGAGTGTGCCTAAGCGGTATAGGGACAGTTCTGGTGCTTATGCCGTGGTTACACGCTTTACACTTAAAGCATTTGTGAAACCCTCTCTGCGGTTTGAGCCAGCCAGCTCCCTTGTCTATCGATGGTGCATTACAGACTAGTTCCTGGCGCATCGATTTGGCTCTCCTGAATGTTATTTGTGGGGGATTAGTACACGTGGGTCCTATAATTGGGTCGCTACGTACTAGTTGCCAATGTCTGTGCAATATTTTACGCAGGTTAGTATGGTAAGCATTGAACCCGGTGATCATATATATATATATATATATATACACACACATACAAATGAAGACGTTTCCCAAAATTTTAGAGGAAAAGAAACCAGCCGCTCCGTAAACTGTTGCAAAAGTACCAAAGGTTTAATTATTTGGTAATTGATAAAAAGATCACATAACGATTTCCGACTCACAAGAGTCTTGGTCACATGTCCACAACAGTTCCTTCGGCAGCTAAATACAACGTCAGTGGGACGACCAACAAACAAAATAGAAAACAGATGCTCGTTCAAGTTTCAAGGGAATTTACAACATAGACAAGTTATTTCACTCATTTAAATTTCACATATAAATATCCACAATATTCATAATCATCTGTTAATAAATGTTAATAAAGAAAAGATAATACATTGTTTTTAAACGCAAATTAAACTCAACAAAAAATGAATTCACATACTATGATACAGTTCCTTTAGTTACTTGCTGTATAGAGAACTTCATCTCCCATAGTGCCTTTTGATATTCAATAGAAAATACACATATAGTACCATGGGTATACAGGTTCCACAATTTGCCTAAATCAATAAATAAGGTTCAGGATGGTCATCGTATATAAAAATAGAGGGTCAAGTACCCAAGCACAGAGTTCAATTTCACCCTCAAGCAGAGAATGAAAGAAAGATGCGGGTCCAACAGATGGATCTGCATAATATAATCAGACTAGAAATAAATTGTAGAACAAACCATAGTCTGTTTAGCTATAGTAGACAAATGCTTCAAAGAAGAGGTGTTACTTCTTTGTGCAGATTATCACTGACTCCGTAGTGCTCATCAATGTATAGGTGTCATGTGCCAATCTAAAATCAACAAAATTAAATAAACAATTAATTCCCGTTGACCATCAGACATTTAATAAGTTTCATAGTTATCATCCTATGTGCTAATGGTACTTCAAATAACCCATAGATTTAAATCTATTCCTTCAAGATTTAGACAGGGGAAAAATAAGAAGGCAAGAGTGTTGGCACAAGGACTACACATACCAATATCAGTTGAAAACAAGGCAAACATCCTTTCAAGCAGAAACTAAGAGAAATAATAGTAAACCATATTTGTCTACCCACGATAACATTTCAAAATGCCAAAACCTACCAATACCAGCATTAGGACTATTAAAAAATCTTTCTTTTTAGACAGTCATTCATCTAACTGTATGTGGCGAAAATATATATATGATGTATTCAGAGAATTGTGAGATAGCTAGAACAGTGGATAAATCATTTTTACCTTTAATTATAGGTGAGCATATAATACAAAGATCAGACTGACCCACCGGAGCTACAGCAGAACAGTCTATCATTGAATGAATTAAACAAAAGAAAATAATTAATGAAAAGAAAATACCAGGTTACAACACGAGCAAGAAAAAATTAGTGATTAATTTCAGAGCTATTTACTCATATTTAAAAGTCAAAGGTCACAAATTGGAGAAAATCATAATAATGGTCAGCATAAAAAAGTATGCTAAAGATAAACACCATGGGCATTTATTGGTCACCCAACAAGCGTTCCTACTATAGAAGGGAATGCGCAACCATATGCCACTATTATAATGAGATGCAACTCAAATCACAGCAGACCTATTGACTATTGTACTATTTATCTAAAAAGTGCATACATTTGAAAATGTTATGTGTGTCAGATTTACTAACAAATGGCGCACTGCAGCAAAGTAAGCAAAGGTGCTGCGCTTCGTTGCATCACCTGGAGAGACCAGAACTGTGTTATATCTTTAAGAAAATGGCACAATGCTTCTCTCCATGCGCTGGTGCACTTTTTACTGCCTAGCCCCGATGCAGGCCCCTTGCCCCTTAGTGCAAGGGAAAACACACAAGATGATTGACGGAATGCTGCACAATGGCAAACATTCACCCCCAGTCACAGATCTGGGTTTAATCCATCGTTATTTTGCTTCACCACGCCACCCCAGTTCAGACATAGCCATATGCAAATCAGTCTTGACCCTGTGCCTCATGGGAACAGTCCAGACCGAACTGCCAAGCCATGTCTTCCCTGGACCGGAATCAAGCATCCTAGGACCGGTTTCAGGCTATCAGCCTTCATCAGCCAGAATAGCTTGACTCCAGTGGCGTAGTGAGCACGGGACCCACGTCTGGGCATACCCTTCCCACATAGGGCGAAATGCAAAACACACAAGATGATGGACGGAATGCTGCACAATGGCAAACATTCACCCCCAGTCACAGATCTGGGTTTAATCCATCGTTATTTTGCTTCACCACGCCACCCCAGTTCAGACATAGCCATATGCAAATCAGTCTTGACCCTGTGCCTCATGGGAACAGTCCAGACCGAACTGCCAAGCCATGTCTTCCCTGGACCGGAATCAAGCATCCTAGGACCGGTTTCAGGCTATCAGCCTTCATCAGCCAGAATAGCTTGACTCCAGTGGCGTAGTGAGCACGGGACCCACGTCTGGGCATACCCTTCCCACATAGGGCGAAATGCAAAACACACAAGATGATGGACGGAATGCTGCACAATGGCAAACATTCACCCCCAGTCACAGATCTGGGTTTAATCCATCGTTATTTTGCTTCACCACGCCACCCCAGTTCAGACATAGCCATATGCAAATCAGTCTTGACCCTGTGCCTCATGGGAACAGTCCAGACCGAACTGCCAAGCCATGTCTTCCCTGGACCGGAATCAAGCATCCTAGGACCGGTTTCAGGCTATCAGCCTTCATCAGCCAGAATAGCTTGACTCCAGTGGCGTAGTGAGCACGGGACCCACGTCTGGGCATACCCTTCCCACATAGGGCGAAATGCAAAACACACAAGATGATGGACGGAATGCTGCACAATGGCAAACATTCACCCCCAGTCACAGATCTGGGTTTAATCCATCGTTATTTTGCTTCACCACGCCACCCCAGTTCAGACATAGCCATACGCAAATCAGTCTTGACCCTGTGCCTCATGGGAACAGTCCAGACCGAACTGCCAAGCCATGTCTTCCCTGGACCGGAATCAAGCATCCTAGGACCGGTTTCAGGCTATCAGCCTTCATCAGCCAGAATAGCTTGACTCCAGTGGCGTAGTGAGCACGGGACCCACGTCTGGGCATACCCTTCCCACATAGGGCGAAATGCAAAACACACAAGATGATGGACGGAATGCTGCACAATGGCAAACATTCACCCCCAGTCACAGATCTGGGTTTAATCCATCGTTATTTTGCTTCACCACGCCACCCCAGTTCAGACATAGCCATATGCAAATCAGTCTTGACCCTGTGCCTCATGGGAACAGTCCAGACCGAACTGCCAAGCCATGTCTTCCCTGGACCGGAATCAAGCATCCTAGGACCGGTTTCAGGCTATCAGCCTTCATCAGCCAGAATAGCTTGACTCCAGTGGCGTAGTGAGCATGGGACCCACGTCTGGGCATACCCTTCCCACATAGGGCGAAATGCAAAACACACAAGATGATGGACAGAATGCTGCACAATGGCAAACATTCACCCCCAGTCACAGATCTGGGTTTAATCCATCGTTATTTTGCTTCACCACGCCACCCCAGTTCAGACATAGCCATATGCAAATCAGTCTTGACCCTGTGCCTCATGGGAACAGTCCAGACCGAACTGCCAAGCCATGTCTTCCCTGGACCGGAATCAAGCATTCTAGGACCGGTTTCAGGCTATCAGCCTTCATCAGCCAGAATAGCTTGACTCCAGTGGCGTAGTGAGCCCGGGACCCACGTCTGGGCATACCCTTCCCACATAGGGCGAAATGCAAAACACACAAGATGATGGACGGAATGCTGCACAATGGCAAACATTCACCCCCAGTCACAGATCTGGGTTTAATCCATCGTTATTTTGCTTCACCACGCCACCCCAGTTCAGACATAGCCATATGCAAATCAGTCTTGACCCTGTGCCTCATGGGAACAGTCCAGACCGAACTGCCAAGCCATGTCTTCCCTGGACCGGAATCAAGCATCCTAGGACCGGTTTCAGGCTATCAGCCTTCATCAGCCAGAATAGCTTGACTCCAGTGGCGTAGTGAGCACGGGACCCACGTCTGGGCATACCCTTCCCACATAGGGCGAAATGCAAAACACACAAGATGATGGACGGAATGCTGCACAATGGCAAACATTCACCCCCAGTCACAGATCTGGGTTTAATCCATCGTTATTTTGCTTCACCACGCCACCCCAGTTCAGACATAGCCATATGCAAATCAGTCTTGACCCTGTGCCTCATGGGAACAGTCCAGACCGAACTGCCAAGCCATGTCTTCCCTGGACCGGAATCAAGCATCCTAGGACCGGTTTCAGGCTATCAGCCTTCATCAGCCAGAATAGCTTGACTCCAGTGGCGTAGTGAGCACGGGACCCACGTCTGGGCATACCCTTCCCACATAGGGCGAAATGCAAAACACACAAGATGATGGACGGAATGCTGCACAATGGCAAACATTCACCCCCAGTCACAGATCTGGGTTTAATCCATCGTTATTTTGCTTCACCACTCCACCCCAGTTCAGACATAGCCATATGCAAATCAGTCTTGACCCTGTGCCTCATGGGAACAGTCCAGACCGAACTGCCAAGCCATGTCTTCCCTGGACCGGAATCAAGCATCCTAGGACCGGTTTCAGGCTATCAGCCTTCATCAGCCAGAATAGCTTGACTCCAGTGGCGTAGTGAGCACGGGACCCACGTCTGGGCATACCCTTCCCACATAGGGCGAAATGCAGAACACACAAGATGATGGACGGAATGCTGCACAATGGCAAACATTCACCCCCAGTCACAGATCTGGGTTTAATCCATCGTTATTTTGCTTCACCACGCCACCCCAGTTCAGACATAGCCATATGCAAATCAGTCTTGACCCTGTGCCTCATGGGAACAGTCCAGACCGAACTGCCAAGCCATGTCTTCCCTGGACCGGAATCAAGCATCCTAGGACCGGTTTCAGGCTATCAGCCTTCATCAGCCAGAATAGCTTGACTCCAGTGGCGTAGTGAGCACGGGACCCACGTCTGGGCATACCCTTCCCACATAGGGCGAAATGCAAAACACACAAGATGATGGACGGAATGCTGCACAATGGCAAACATTCACCCCCAGTCACAGATCTGGGTTTAATCCATCGTTATTTTGCTTCACCACGCCACCCCAGTTCAGACATAGCCATATGCAAATCAGTCTTGACCCTGTGCCTCATGGGAACAGTCCAGACCGAACTGCCAAGCCATGTCTTCCCTGGACCGGAATCAAGCATCCTAGGACCGGTTTCAGGCTATCAGCCTTCATCAGCCAGAATAGCTTGACTCCAGTGGCGTAGTGAGCACGGGACCCACGTCTGGGCATACCCTTCCCACATAGGGCGAAATGCAAAACACACAAGATGATGGACGGAATGCTGCACAATGGCAAACATTCACCCCCAGTCACAGATCTGGGTTTAATCCATCGTTATTTTGCTTCACCACGCCACCCCAGTTCAGACATAGCCATATGCAAATCAGTCTTGACCCTGTGCCTCATGGGAACAGTCCAGACCGAACTGCCAAGCCATGTCTTCCCTGGACCGGAATCAAGCATCCTAGGACCGGTTTCAGGCTATCAGCCTTCATCAGCCAGAATAGCTTGACTCCAGTGGCGTAGTGAGCACGGGACCCACGTCTGGGCATACCCTTCCCACATAGGGCGAAATGCAAAACACACAAGATGATGGACGGAATGCTGCACAATGGCAAACATTCACCCCCAGTCACAGATCTGGGTTTAATCCATCGTTATTTTGCTTCACCACGCCACCCCAGTTCAGACATAGCCATATGCAAATCAGACTTGACCCTGTGCCTCATGGGAACAGTCCAGACCGAACTGCCAAGCCATGTCTTCCCTGGACCGGAATCAAGCATCCTAGGACCGGTTTCAGGCTATCAGCCTTCATCAGCCAGAATAGCTTGACTCCAGTGGCGTAGTGAGCACGGGACCCACGTCTGGGCATACCCTTCCCACATAGGGCGAAATGCAAAACACACAAGATGATGGACGGAATGCTGCACAATGGCAAACATTCACCCCCAGTCACAGATCTGGGTTTAATCCATCGTTATTTTGCTTCACCACGCCACCCCAGTTCAGACATAGCCATATGCAAATCAGTCTTGACCCTGTGCCTCATGGGAACAGTCCAGACCGAACTGCCAAGCCATGTCTTCCCTGGACCGGAATCAAGCATCCTAGGACCGGTTTCAGGCTATCAGCCTTCATCAGCCAGAATAGCTTGACTCCAGTGGCGTAGTGAGCACGGGACCCACGTCTGGGCATACCCTTCCCACATAGGGCGAAATGCAAAACACACAAGATGATGGACGGAATGCTGCACAATGGCAAACATTCACCCCCAGTCACAGATCTGGGTTTAATCCATCGTTATTTTGCTTCACCACGCCACCCCAGTTCAGACATAGCCATATGCAAATCAGTCTTGACCCTGTGCCTCATGGGAACAGTCCAGACCGAACTGCCAAGCCATGTCTTCCCTGGACCGGAATCAAGCATCCTAGGACCGGTTTCAGGCTATCAGCCTTCATCAGCCAGAATAGCTTGACTCCAGTGGCGTAGTGAGCACGGGACCCACGTCTGGGCATACCCTTCCCACATAGGGCGAAATGCAAAACACACAAGATGATGGACGGAATGCTGCACAATGGCAAACATTCACCCCCAGTCACAGATCTGGGTTTAATCCATCGTTATTTTGCTTCACCACGCCACCCCAGTTCAGACATAGCCATATGCAAATCAGTCTTGACCCTGTGCCTCATGGGAACAGTCCAGACCGAACTGCCAAGCCATGTCTTCCCTGGACCGGAATCAAGCATCCTAGGACCGGTTTCAGGCTATCAGCCTTCATCAGCCAGAATAGCTTGACTCCAGTGGCGTAGTGAGCACGGGACCCACGTCTGGGCATACCCTTCCCACATAGGGCGAAATGCAAAACACACAAGATGATGGACGGAATGCTGCACAATGGCAAACATTCACCCCCAGTCACAGATCTGGGTTTAATCCATCGTTATTTTGCTTCACCACGCCACCCCAGTTCAGACATAGCCATATGCAAATCAGTCTTGACCCTGTGCCTCATGGGAACAGTCCAGACCGAACTGCCAAGCCATGTCTTCCCTGGACCGGAATCAAGCATCCTAGGACCGGTTTCAGGCTATCAGCCTTCATCAGCCAGAATAGCTTGACTCCAGTGGCGTAGTGAGCACGGGACCCACGTCTGGGCATACCCTTCCCACATAGGGCGAAATGCAAAACACACAAGATGATGGACGGAATGCTGCACAATGGCAAACATTCACCCCCAGTCACAGATCTGGGTTTAATCCATCGTTATTTTGCTTCACCACGCCACCCCAGTTCAGACATAGCCATATGCAAATCAGTCTTGACCCTGTGCCTCATGGGAACAGTCCAGACCGAACTGCCAAGCCATGTCTTCCCTGGACCGGAATCAAGCATCCTAGGACCGGTTTCAGGCTATCAGCCTTCATCAGCCAGAATAGCTTGACTCCAGTGGCGTAGTGAGCACGGGACCCACGTCTGGGCATACCCTTCCCACATAGGGCGAAATGCAAAACACACAAGATGATGGACGGAATGCTGCACAATGGCAAACATTCACCCCCAGTCACAGATCTGGGTTTAATCCATCGTTATTTTGCTTCACCACGCCACCCCAGTTCAGACATAGCCATATGCAAATCAGTCTTGACCCTGTGCCTCATGGGAACAGTCCAGACCGAACTGCCAAGCCATGTCTTCCCTGGACCGGAATCAAGCATCCTAGGACCGGTTTCAGGCTATCAGCCTTCATCAGCCAGAATAGCTTGACTCCAGTGGCGTAGTGAGCACGGGACCCACGTCTGGGCATACCCTTCCCACATAGGGCGAAATGCAAAACACACAAGATGATGGACGGAATGCTGCACAATGGCAAACATTCACCCCCAGTCACAGATCTGGGTTTAATCCATCGTTATTTTGCTTCACCACGCCACCCCAGTTCAGACATAGCCATATGCAAATCAGTCTTGACCCTGTGCCTCATGGGAACAGTCCAGACCGAACTGCCAAGCCATGTCTTCCCTGGACCGGAATCAAGCATCCTAGGACCGGTTTCAGGCTATCAGCCTTCATCAGCCAGAATAGCTTGACTCCAGTGGCGTAGTGAGCACGGGACCCACGTCTGGGCATACCCTTCCCACATAGGGCGAAATGCAAAACACACAAGATGATGGACGGAATGCTGCACAATGGCAAACATTCACCCCCAGTCACAGATCTGGGTTTAATCCATCGTTATTTTGCTTCACCACGCCACCCCAGTTCAGACATAGCCATATGCAAATCAGTCTTGACCCTGTGCCTCATGGGAACAGTCCAGACCGAACTGCCAAGCCATGTCTTCCCTGGACCGGAATCAAGCATCCTAGGACCGGTTTCAGGCTATCAGCCTTCATCAGCCAGAATAGCTTGACTCCAGTGGCGTAGTGAGCACGGGACCCACGTCTGGGCATACCCTTCCCACATAGGGCGAAATGCAAAACACACAAGATGATGGACGGAATGCTGCACAATGGCAAACATTCACCCCCAGTCACAGATCTGGGTTTAATCCATCGTTATTTTGCTTCACCACGCCACCCCAGTTCAGACATAGCCATATGCAAATCAGTCTTGACCCTGTGCCTCATGGGAACAGTCCAGACCGAACTGCCAAGCCATGTCTTCCCTGGACCGGAATCAAGCATCCTAGGACCGGTTTCAGGCTATCAGCCTTCATCAGCCAGAATAGCTTGACTCCAGTGGCGTAGTGAGCACGGGACCCACGTCTGGGCATACCCTTCCCACATAGGGCGAAATGCAAAACACACAAGATGATGGACGGAATGCTGCACAATGGCAAACATTCACCCCCAGTCACAGATCTGGGTTTAATCCATCGTTATTTTGCTTCACCACGCCACCCCAGTTCAGACATAGCCATATGCAAATCAGTCTTGACCCTGTGCCTCATGGGAACAGTCCAGACCGAACTGCCAAGCCATGTCTTCCCTGGACCGGAATCAAGCATCCTAGGACCGGTTTCAGGCTATCAGCCTTCATCAGCCAGAATAGCTTGACTCCAGTGGCGTAGTGAGCACGGGACCCACGTCTGGGCATACCCTTCCCACATAGGGCGAAATGCAAAACACACAAGATGATGGACGGAATGCTGCACAATGGCAAACATTCACCCCCAGTCACAGATCTGGGTTTAATCCATCGTTATTTTGCTTCACCACGCCACCCCAGTTCAGACATAGCCATATGCAAATCAGTCTTGACCCTGTGCCTCATGGGAACAGTCCAGACCGAACTGCCAAGCCATGTCTTCCCTGGACCGGAATCAAGCATCCTAGGACCGGTTTCAGGCTATCAGCCTTCATCAGCCAGAATAGCTTGACTCCAGTGGCGTAGTGAGCACGGGACCCACGTCTGGGCATACCCTTCCCACATAGGGCGAAATGCAAAACACACAAGATGATGGACGGAATGCTGCACAATGGCAAACATTCACCCCCAGTCACAGATCTGGGTTTAATCCATCGTTATTTTGCTTCACCACGCCACCCCAGTTCAGACATAGCCATATGCAAATCAGTCTTGACCCTGTGCCTCATGGGAACAGTCCAGACCGAACTGCCAAGCCATGTCTTCCCTGGACCGGAATCAAGCATCCTAGGACCGGTTTCAGGCTATCAGCCTTCATCAGCCAGAATAGCTTGACTCCAGTGGCGTAGTGAGCACGGGACCCACGTCTGGGCATACCCTTCCCACATAGGGCGAAATGCAAAACACACAAGATGATGGACGGAATGCTGCACAATGGCAAACATTCACCCCCAGTCACAGATCTGGGTTTAATCCATCGTTATTTTGCTTCACCACGCCACCCCAGTTCAGACATAGCCATATGCAAATCAGTCTTGACCCTGTGCCTCATGGGAACAGTCCAGACCGAACTGCCAAGCCATGTCTTCCCTGGACCGGAATCAAGCATCCTAGGACCGGTTTCAGGCTATCAGCCTTCATCAGCCAGAATAGCTTGACTCCAGTGGCGTAGTGAGCACGGGACCCACGTCTGGGCATACCCTTCCCACATAGGGCGAAATGCAAAACACACAAGATGATGGACGGAATGCTGCACAATGGCAAACATTCACCCCCAGTCACAGATCTGGGTTTAATCCATCGTTATTTTGCTTCACCACGCCACCCCAGTTCAGACATAGCCATATGCAAATCAGTCTTGACCCTGTGCCTCATGGGAACAGTCCAGACCGAACTGCCAAGCCATGTCTTCCCTGGACCGGAATCAAGCATCCTAGGACCGGTTTCAGGCTATCAGCCTTCATCAGCCAGAATAGCTTGACTCCAGTGGCGTAGTGAGCACGGGACCCACGTCTGGGCATACCCTTCCCACATAGGGCGAAATGCAAAACACACAAGATGATGGACGGAATGCTGCACAATGGCAAACATTCACCCCCAGTCACAGATCTGGGTTTAATCCATCGTTATTTTGCTTCACCACGCCACCCCAGTTCAGACATAGCCATATGCAAATCAGTCTTGACCCTGTGCCTCATGGGAACAGTCCAGACCGAACTGCCAAGCCATGTCTTCCCTGGACCGGAATCAAGCATCCTAGGACCGGTTTCAGGCTATCAGCCTTCATCAGCCAGAATAGCTTGACTCCAGTGGCGTAGTGAGCACGGGACCCACGTCTGGGCATACCCTTCCCACATAGGGCGAAATGCAAAACACACAAGATGATGGACGGAATGCTGCACAATGGCAAACATTCACCCCCAGTCACAGATCTGGGTTTAATCCATCGTTATTTTGCTTCACCACGCCACCCCAGTTCAGACATAGCCATATGCAAATCAGTCTTGACCCTGTGCCTCATGGGAACAGTCCAGACCGAACTGCCAAGCCATGTCTTCCCTGGACCGGAATCAAGCATCCTAGGACCGGTTTCAGGCTATCAGCCTTCATCAGCCAGAATAGCTTGACTCCAGTGGCGTAGTGAGCACGGGACCCACGTCTGGGCATACCCTTCCCACATAGGGCGAAATGCAAAACACACAAGATGATGGACGGAATGCTGCACAATGGCAAACATTCACCCCCAGTCACAGATCTGGGTTTAATCCATCGTTATTTTGCTTCACCACGCCACCCCAGTTCAGACATAGCCATATGCAAATCAGTCTTGACCCTGTGCCTCATGGGAACAGTCCAGACCGAACTGCCAAGCCATGTCTTCCCTGGACCGGAATCAAGCATCCTAGGACCGGTTTCAGGCTATCAGCCTTCATCAGCCAGAATAGCTTGACTCCAGTGGCGTAGTGAGCACGGGACCCACGTCTGGGCATACCCTTCCCACATAGGGCGAAATGCAAAACACACAAGATGATGGACGGAATGCTGCACAATGGCAAACATTCACCCCCAGTCACAGATCTGGGTTTAATCCATCGTTATTTTGCTTCACCACGCCACCCCAGTTCAGACATAGCCATATGCAAATCAGTCTTGACCCTGTGCCTCATGGGAACAGTCCAGACCGAACTGCCAAGCCATGTCTTCCCTGGACCGGAATCAAGCATCCTAGGACCGGTTTCAGGCTATCAGCCTTCATCAGCCAGAATAGCTTGACTCCAGTGGCGTAGTGAGCACGGGACCCACGTCTGGGCATACCCTTCCCACATAGGGCGAAATGCAAAACACACAAGATGATGGACGGAATGCTGCACAATGGCAAACATTCACCCCCAGTCACAGATCTGGGTTTAATCCATCGTTATTTTGCTTCACCACGCCACCCCAGTTCAGACATAGCCATATGCAAATCAGTCTTGACCCTGTGCCTCATGGGAACAGTCCAGACCGAACTGCCAAGCCATGTCTTCCCTGGACCGGAATCAAGCATCCTAGGACCGGTTTCAGGCTATCAGCCTTCATCAGCCAGAATAGCTTGACTCCAGTGGCGTAGTGAGCACGGGACCCACGTCTGGGCATACCCTTCCCACATAGGGCGAAATGCAAAACACACAAGATGATGGACGGAATGCTGCACAATGGCAAACATTCACCCCCAGTCACAGATCTGGGTTTAATCCATCGTTATTTTGCTTCACCACGCCACCCCAGTTCAGACATAGCCATATGCAAATCAGTCTTGACCCTGTGCCTCATGGGAACAGTCCAGACCGAACTGCCAAGCCATGTCTTCCCTGGACCGGAATCAAGCATCCTAGGACCGGTTTCAGGCTATCAGCCTTCATCAGCCAGAATAGCTTGACTCCAGTGGCGTAGTGAGCACGGGACCCACGTCTGGGCATACCCTTCCCACATAGGGCGAAATGCAAAACACACAAGATGATGGACGGAATGCTGCACAATGGCAAACATTCACCCCCAGTCACAGATCTGGGTTTAATCCATCGTTATTTTGCTTCACCACGCCACCCCAGTTCAGACATAGCCATATGCAAATCAGTCTTGACCCTGTGCCTCATGGGAACAGTCCAGACCGAACTGCCAAGCCATGTCTTCCCTGGACCGGAATCAAGCATCCTAGGACCGGTTTCAGGCTATCAGCCTTCATCAGCCAGAATAGCTTGACTCCAGTGGCGTAGTGAGCACGGGACCCACGTCTGGGCATACCCTTCCCACATAGGGCGAAATGCAAAACACACAAGATGATGGACGGAATGCTGCACAATGGCAAACATTCACCCCCAGTCACAGATCTGGGTTTAATCCATCGTTATTTTGCTTCACCACGCCACCCCAGTTCAGACATAGCCATATGCAAATCAGTCTTGACCCTGTGCCTCATGGGAACAGTCCAGACCGAACTGCCAAGCCATGTCTTCCCTGGACCGGAATCAAGCATCCTAGGACCGGTTTCAGGCTATCAGCCTTCATCAGCCAGAATAGCTTGACTCCAGTGGCGTAGTGAGCACGGGACCCACGTCTGGGCATACCCTTCCCACATAGGGCGAAATGCAAAACACACAAGATGATGGACGGAATGCTGCACAATGGCAAACATTCACCCCCAGTCACAGATCTGGGTTTAATCCATCGTTATTTTGCTTCACCACGCCACCCCAGTTCAGACATAGCCATATGCAAATCAGTCTTGACCCTGTGCCTCATGGGAACAGTCCAGACCGAACTGCCAAGCCATGTCTTCCCTGGACCGGAATCAAGCATCCTAGGACCGGTTTCAGGCTATCAGCCTTCATCAGCCAGAATAGCTTGACTCCAGTGGCGTAGTGAGCACGGGACCCACGTCTGGGCATACCCTTCCCACATAGGGCGAAATGCAAAACACACAAGATGATGGACGGAATGCTGCACAATGGCAAACATTCACCCCCAGTCACAGATCTGGGTTTAATCCATCGTTATTTTGCTTCACCACGCCACCCCAGTTCAGACATAGCCATATGCAAATCAGTCTTGACCCTGTGCCTCATGGGAACAGTCCAGACCGAACTGCCAAGCCATGTCTTCCCTGGACCGGAATCAAGCATCCTAGGACCGGTTTCAGGCTATCAGCCTTCATCAGCCAGAATAGCTTGACTCCAGTGGCGTAGTGAGCACGGGACCCACGTCTGGGCATACCCTTCCCACATAGGGCGAAATGCAAAACACACAAGATGATGGACGGAATGCTGCACAATGGCAAACATTCACCCCCAGTCACAGATCTGGGTTTAATCCATCGTTATTTTGCTTCACCACGCCACCCCAGTTCAGACATAGCCATATGCAAATCAGTCTTGACCCTGTGCCTCATGGGAACAGTCCAGACCGAACTGCCAAGCCATGTCTTCCCTGGACCGGAATCAAGCATCCTAGGACCGGTTTCAGGCTATCAGCCTTCATCAGCCAGAATAGCTTGACTCCAGTGGCGTAGTGAGCACGGGACCCACGTCTGGGCATACCCTTCCCACATAGGGCGAAATGCAAAACACACAAGATGATGGACGGAATGCTGCACAATGGCAAACATTCACCCCCAGTCACAGATCTGGGTTTAATCCATCGTTATTTTGCTTCACCACGCCACCCCAGTTCAGACATAGCCATATGCAAATCAGTCTTGACCCTGTGCCTCATGGGAACAGTCCAGACCGAACTGCCAAGCCATGTCTTCCCTGGACCGGAATCAAGCATCCTAGGACCGGTTTCAGGCTATCAGCCTTCATCAGCCAGAATAGCTTGACTCCAGTGGCGTAGTGAGCACGGGACCCACGTCTGGGCATACCCTTCCCACATAGGGCGAAATGCAAAACACACAAGATGATGGACGGAATGCTGCACAATGGCAAACATTCACCCCCAGTCACAGATCTGGGTTTAATCCATCGTTATTTTGCTTCACCACGCCACCCCAGTTCAGACATAGCCATATGCAAATCAGTCTTGACCCTGTGCCTCATGGGAACAGTCCAGACCGAACTGCCAAGCCATGTCTTCCCTGGACCGGAATCAAGCATCCTAGGACCGGTTTCAGGCTATCAGCCTTCATCAGCCAGAATAGCTTGACTCCAGTGGCGTAGTGAGCACGGGACCCACGTCTGGGCATACCCTTCCCACATAGGGCGAAATGCAAAACACACAAGATGATGGACGGAATGCTGCACAATGGCAAACATTCACCCCCAGTCACAGATCTGGGTTTAATCCATCGTTATTTTGCTTCACCACGCCACCCCAGTTCAGACATAGCCATATGCAAATCAGTCTTGACCCTGTGCCTCATGGGAACAGTCCAGACCGAACTGCCAAGCCATGTCTTCCCTGGACCGGAATCAAGCATCCTAGGACCGGTTTCAGGCTATCAGCCTTCATCAGCCAGAATAGCTTGACTCCAGTGGCGTAGTGAGCACGGGACCCACGTCTGGGCATACCCTTCCCACATAGGGCGAAATGCAAAACACACAAGATGATGGACGGAATGCTGCACAATGGCAAACATTCACCCCCAGTCACAGATCTGGGTTTAATCCATCGTTATTTTGCTTCACCACGCCACCCCAGTTCAGACATAGCCATATGCAAATCAGTCTTGACCCTGTGCCTCATGGGAACAGTCCAGACCGAACTGCCAAGCCATGTCTTCCCTGGACCGGAATCAAGCATCCTAGGACCGGTTTCAGGCTATCAGCCTTCATCAGCCAGAATAGCTTGACTCCAGTGGCGTAGTGAGCACGGGACCCACGTCTGGGCATACCCTTCCCACATAGGGCGAAATGCAAAACACACAAGATGATGGACGGAATGCTGCACAATGGCAAACATTCACCCCCAGTCACAGATCTGGGTTTAATCCATCGTTATTTTGCTTCACCACGCCACCCCAGTTCAGACATAGCCATATGCAAATCAGTCTTGACCCTGTGCCTCATGGGAACAGTCCAGACCGAACTGCCAAGCCATGTCTTCCCTGGACCGGAATCAAGCATCCTAGGACCGGTTTCAGGCTATCAGCCTTCATCAGCCAGAATAGCTTGACTCCAGTGGCGTAGTGAGCACGGGACCCACGTCTGGGCATACCCTTCCCACATAGGGCGAAATGCAAAACACACAAGATGATGGACGGAATGCTGCACAATGGCAAACATTCACCCCCAGTCACAGATCTGGGTTTAATCCATCGTTATTTTGCTTCACCACGCCACCCCAGTTCAGACATAGCCATATGCAAATCAGTCTTGACCCTGTGCCTCATGGGAACAGTCCAGACCGAACTGCCAAGCCATGTCTTCCCTGGACCGGAATCAAGCATCCTAGGACCGGTTTCAGGCTATCAGCCTTCATCAGCCAGAATAGCTTGACTCCAGTGGCGTAGTGAGCACGGGACCCACGTCTGGGCATACCCTTCCCACATAGGGCGAAATGCAAAACACACAAGATGATGGACGGAATGCTGCACAATGGCAAACATTCACCCCCAGTCACAGATCTGGGTTTAATCCATCGTTATTTTGCTTCACCACGCCACCCCAGTTCAGACATAGCCATATGCAAATCAGTCTTGACCCTGTGCCTCATGGGAACAGTCCAGACCGAACTGCCAAGCCATGTCTTCCCTGGACCGGAATCAAGCATCCTAGGACCGGTTTCAGGCTATCAGCCTTCATCAGCCAGAATAGCTTGACTCCAGTGGCGTAGTGAGCACGGGACCCACGTCTGGGCATACCCTTCCCACATAGGGCGAAATGCAAAACACACAAGATGATGGACGGAATGCTGCACAATGGCAAACATTCACCCCCAGTCACAGATCTGGGTTTAATCCATCGTTATTTTGCTTCACCACGCCACCCCAGTTCAGACATAGCCATATGCAAATCAGTCTTGACCCTGTGCCTCATGGGAACAGTCCAGACCGAACTGCCAAGCCATGTCTTCCCTGGACCGGAATCAAGCATCCTAGGACCGGTTTCAGGCTATCAGCCTTCATCAGCCAGAATAGCTTGACTCCAGTGGCGTAGTGAGCACGGGACCCACGTCTGGGCATACCCTTCCCACATAGGGCGAAATGCAAAACACACAAGATGATGGACGGAATGCTGCACAATGGCAAACATTCACCCCCAGTCACAGATCTGGGTTTAATCCATCGTTATTTTGCTTCACCACGCCACCCCAGTTCAGACATAGCCATATGCAAATCAGTCTTGACCCTGTGCCTCATGGGAACAGTCCAGACCGAACTGCCAAGCCATGTCTTCCCTGGACCGGAATCAAGCATCCTAGGACCGGTTTCAGGCTATCAGCCTTCATCAGCCAGAATAGCTTGACTCCAGTGGCGTAGTGAGCACGGGACCCACGTCTGGGCATACCCTTCCCACATAGGGCGAAATGCAAAACACACAAGATGATGGACGGAATGCTGCACAATGGCAAACATTCACCCCCAGTCACAGATCTGGGTTTAATCCATCTTTATTTTGCTTCACCACCCCACCCCAGTTCAGACATAGCCATATGCAAATCAGTCTTGACCCTGTGCCTCATGGGAACAGTCCAGACCGAACTGCCAAGCCATGTCTTCCCTGGACCGGAATCAAGCATCCTAGGACCGGTTTCAGGCTATCAGCCTTCATCAGCCAGAATAGCTTGACTCCAGTGGCGTAGTGAGCACGGGACCCACGTCTGGGCATACCCTTCCCACATAGGGCGAAATGCAAAACACACAAGATGATGGACGGAATGCTGCACAATGGCAAACATTCACCCCCAGTCACAGATCTGGGTTTAATCCATCGTTATTTTGCTTCACCACGCCACCCCAGTTCAGACATAGCCATATGCAAATCAGTCTTGACCCTGTGCCTCATGGGAACAGTCCAGACCGAACTGCCAAGCCATGTCTTCCCTGGACCGGAATCAAGCATCCTAGGACCGGTTTCAGGCTATCAGCCTTCATCAGCCAGAATAGCTTGACTCCAGTGGCGTAGTGAGCACGGGACCCACGTCTGGGCATACCCTTCCCACATAGGGCGAAATGCAAAACACACAAGATGATGGACGGAATGCTGCACAATGGCAAACATTCACCCCCAGTCACAGATCTGGGTTTAATCCATCGTTATTTTGCTTCACCACGCCACCCCAGTTCAGACATAGCCATATGCAAATCAGTCTTGACCCTGTGCCTCATGGGAACAGTCCAGACCGAACTGCCAAGCCATGTCTTCCCTGGACCGGAATCAAGCATCCTAGGACCGGTTTCAGGCTATCAGCCTTCATCAGCCAGAATAGCTTGACTCCAGTGGCGTAGTGAGCACGGGACCCACGTCTGGGCATACCCTTCCCACATAGGGCGAAATGCAAAACACACAAGATGATGGACGGAATGCTGCACAATGGCAAACATTCACCCCCAGTCACAGATCTGGGTTTAATCCATCGTTATTTTGCTTCACCACGCCACCCCAGTTCAGACATAGCCATATGCAAATCAGTCTTGACCCTGTGCCTCATGGGAACAGTCCAGACCAAACTGCCAAGCCATGTCTTCCCTGGACCGGAATCAAGCATCCTAGGACCGGTTTCAGGCTATCAGCCTTCATCAGCCAGAATAGCTTGACTCCAGTGGCTTAGTGAGCACGGGACCCACGTCTGGGCATACCCTTCCCACATAGGGCGAAATGCAAAACACACAAGATGATGGACGGAATGCTGCACAATGGCAAACATTCACCCCCAGTCACAGATCTGGGTTTAATCCATCGTTATTTTGCTTCACCACGCCACCCCAGTTCAGACATAGCCATATGCAAATCAGTCTTGACCCTGTGCCTCATGGGAACAGTCCAGACCGAACTGCCAAGCCATGTCTTCCCTGGACCGGAATCAAGCATCCTAGGACCGGTTTCAGGCTATCAGCCTTCATCAGCCAGAATAGCTTGACTCCAGTGGCGTAGTGAGCACGGGACCCACGTCTGGGCATACCCTTCCCACATAGGGCGAAATGCAAAACACACAAGATGATGGACGGAATGCTGCACAATGGCAAACATTCACCCCCAGTCACAGATCTGGGTTTAATCCATCGTTATTTTGCTTCACCACGCCACCCCAGTTCAGACATAGCCATATGCAAATCAGTCTTGACCCTGTGCCTCATGGGAACAGTCCAGACCGAACTGCCAAGCCATGTCTTCCCTGGACCGGAATCAAGCATCCTAGGACCGGTTTCAGGCTATCAGCCTTCATCAGCCAGAATAGCTTGACTCCAGTGGCGTAGTGAGCACGGGACCCACGTCTGGGCATACCCTTCCCACATAGGGCGAAATGCAAAACACACAAGATGATGGACGGAATGCTGCACAATGGCAAACATTCACCCCCAGTCACAGATCTGGGTTTAATCCATCGTTATTTTGCTTCACCACGCCACCCCAGTTCAGACATAGCCATATGCAAATCAGTCTTGACCCTGTGCCTCATGGGAACAGTCCAGACCGAACTGCCAAGCCATGTCTTCCCTGGACCGGAATCAAGCATCCTAGGACCGGTTTCAGGCTATCAGCCTTCATCAGCCAGAATAGCTTGACTCCAGTGGCGTAGTGAGCACGGGACCCACGTCTGGGCATACCCTTCCCACATAGGGTGAAATGCAAAACACACAAGATGATGGACGGAATGCTGCACAATGGCAAACATTCACCCCCAGTCACAGATCTGGGTTTAATCCATCGTTATTTTGCTTCACCACCCCACCCCAGTTCAGACATAGCCATATGCAAATCAGTCTTGACCCTGTGCCTCATGGGAACAGTCCAGACCGAACTGCCAAGCCATGTCTTCTCTGGACCGGAATCAAGCATCCTAGGACCGGTTTCAGGCTATCAGCCTTCATCAGCCAGAATAGCTTGACTCCAGTGGCGTAGTGAGCACGGGACCCACGTCTGGGCATACCCTTCCCACATAGGGCGAAATGCAAAACACACAAGATGATGGACGGAATGCTGCACAATGGCAAACATTCACCCCCAGTCACAGATCTGGGTTTAATCCATCGTTATTTTGCTTCACCACCCCACCCCAGTTCAGACATAGCCATATGCAAATCAGTCTTGACCCTGTGCCTCATGGGAACAGTCCAGACCGAACTGCCAAGCCATGTCTTCTCTGGACCGGAATCAAGCATCCTAGGACCGGTTTCAGGCTATCAGCCTTCATCAGCCAGAATAGCTTGACTCCAGTGGCGTAGTGAGCACGGAACCCACGTCTGGGCATACCCTTCCCACATAGGGCGAAATGCAAAACACACAAGATGATGGACGGAATGCTGCACAATGGCAAACATTCACCCCCAGTCACAGATCTGGGTTTAATCCATCGTTATTTTGCTTCACCACGCCACCCCAGTTCAGACATAGCCATATGCAAATCAGTCTTGACCCTGTGCCTCATGGGAACAGTCCAGACCGAACTGCCAAGCCATGTCTTCCCTGGACCGGAATCAAGCATCCTAGGACCGGTTTCAGGCTATCAGCCTTCATCAGCCAGAATAGCTTGACTCCAGTGGCGTAGTGAGCATGGGACCCACGTCTTGGCATACCCTTCCCACATAGGGCGAAATGCAAAACACACAAGATGATGGACGGAATGCTGCACAATGGCAAACATTCACCCCCAGTCACAGATCTGGGTTTAATCCATCGTTATTTTGCTTCACCACGCCACCCCAGTTCAGACATAGCCATATGCAAATCAGTCTTGACCCTGTGCCTCATGGGAACAGTCCAGACCGAACTGCCAAGCCATGTCTTCCCTGGACCGGAATCAAGCATCCTAGGACCGGTTTCAGGCTATCAGCCTTCATCAGCCAGAATAGCTTGACTCCAGTGGCGTAGTGAGCACGGGACCCACGTCTGGGCATACCCTTCCCACATAGGGCGAAATGCAAAACACACAAGATGATGGACGGAATGCTGCACAATGGCAAACATTCACCCCCAGTCACAGATCTGGGTTTAATCCATCGTTATTTTGCTTCACCACGCCACCCCAGTTCAGACATAGCCATATGCAAATCAGTCTTGACCCTGTGCCTCATGGGAACAGTCCAGACCGAACTGCCAAGCCATGTCTTCCCTGGACCGGAATCAAGCATCCTAGGACCGGTTTCAGGCTATCAGCCTTCATCAGCCAGAATAGCTTGACTCCAGTGGCGTAGTGAGCACGGGACCCACGTCTGGGCATACCCTTCCCACATAGGGCGAAATGCAAAACACACAAGATGATGGACGGAATGCTGCACAATGGCAAACATTCACCCCCAGTCACAGATCTGGGTTTAATCCATCGTTATTTTGCTTCACCACGCCACCCCAGTTCAGACATAGCCATATGCAAATCAGTCTTGACCCTGTGCCTCATGGGAACAGTCCAGACCGAACTGCCAAGCCATGTCTTCCCTGGACCGGAATCAAGCATCCTAGGACCGGTTTCAGGCTATCAGCCTTCATCAGCCAGAATAGCTTGACTCCAGTGGCGTAGTGAGCACGGGACCCACGTCTGGGCATACCCT
>CAWUFW010026658.1:0-31908 GCA_963921515.1 Calotriton arnoldi
TGGCCAGATATATATATATATATTGTTTTCAGTGAATTTCTAAGGTTTTTTAAATGCTAATTTCTAACTATAACGTCCCTGAAACCTATGGTTTTTCAGTGAATTTCAAAGGTTTTTTAAATGATAATTTCTAACTATGCCTACAGAGGTAGGACATGTGCAGAAAGAGGAAGAAAGGCGTAGAAAGAAGCAAGAGAAATGCAGAAAGAGGCAACAGAAGTCCAGAAAGACGAAGAAAAGTGCAGAAAGAAGCAAGAGATATGCAGAAAGAACAAAAAGAGGTGCAGAAAGAGGCCTTCTTGCAAAGTCATCCTGTGCCCCCAACTTTTTGCTGACTGGTACTGGTGGTAACTGACTCTGACTAACCAGGCCCGGAGCCAGTGCTATGCTGAAAGACACTTAGAATACAGTGAAAACACCTACATACACTAGGGTACACTTTGGGTTGGGGTACCCCTGTGATTGGCATGACCTCCCCTGTAAGTCCCTAGTACATAATAGGGCAGGGGGATTAAAACTACCTCTAACTCAGAGGTGCAGAAAGAGGCAAGAGAAGTGCAGAAAGAAGCAACAGAGGTGCCGAAAGAGGTGAGAGGTGCAGAAAGAAGCAAGTGAAGTGCAGAAAGAGGCAAGAGAGGTACAGAAAGAGGTAGGAGGGGTGCAGAAAGAAGGAAGAGAAGTGCAGAAAGAGGCAAGAGAATTGCTGAAAGAAGCAACAGAGCTGTAGAAAGAAGCAAGAGAAGTGCAGAAGGAGGCAAGTGAGGTGCAGAAATAAGCTAGAGCAGCGCAGAAAGATCCAACAGAGGTGCAAAAAGAGGCAAGAGGGGTGCAGAAAAAGGTAGGAGAGGTGCACAAAGAGGCAAGAGAAGTACAGAAAGAGGCAGGAGGGGTGAAAAAAGGAAGAGAAGTGCAGAAAGAAGCAACAGAGGTACTGAAAGAGGCGCGAACAGTGCAGAAAGAGCAAGAGAAGTGCAGAAAGAAGCACAGAGGTACAGAAAGAGGCAAGAGTGGTGCAGAAAGAGGGAAGAGAGGTGTAGAAAGAGGCAAGAGAGTTGCACAGATGGAAGAGGGGTGCAGAAAGAGGCAGGAGGGGTGCAGAAAGAAGCAACAGAGGTTTAGAAATAACCAAGAGAAGTGCAAAAAGAGGCAAGTGAGGTGCAGAAAGAGGTAGGAGAGGTGCACAAAGAGGCAAGAGAGGTACAGAAAGAGGCAGGAGGGGTGCAGAAAGAAGGAATAGAACTGCAGAAAGAGGCAAGAGAACTGCTGAAAGAAGCAACAGAGGTGCAGAAAGAAGCAACAGAGGTGCAGAAAGAGGTAAAAGGGGTGCAGAAAGAGGCAAGAAAAGTGCAGAAAGAGAAAAGAGGGGTGCAGAAAGAAGCAAGAGATCTGCAGAAAAAAGCAACAGGTGCTGAAAGAGGCAAGTGAGGTGCAGAAAGGGGGAAAAGATCTGCAGAAAAAAGCAACAGAAGTGCTGAAAGAGGCAAGAGAGGTGCAGAAAGAAGCATGAGAGGTGCAGAAAGAGGCAAGAGAGGTGCAGAAAGAGGCAATAGAAGTGCAGAAAGAAGCAACAGAGGTGCAGAAAGAGGTAAAAGGGGTGCAGAAAGAGGCAAGAAAAGTGCAGAAAGAGGCAACAGAGGTACAGAAAGAGGCAAGAGAGGTGCAGAAACAGGCAGGAAAGGTGCAGAAAGAGGGAACAGGGGTGCAGAAAGAGGCAAGACGGATGCAGAAAGAGAAAAGGTGTGCAGAAAGGCAAGAGATCTGCAGAAAAAAGCAACAGAGGTGCTGAAAGAGACAAAAGTGGTGCAGAAAGAGGGAAGAGAGGTGTAGAAAGAGGCAAGAGAGTTGCACAAAGAGGGAAGAGGGATGCAGAAAGAGGCAGGAGGGGTGCAGAAAGAAGCAAGTGAAGTGCAGAACGAAGCAAAAGAGGTGCAGAAAGAACCAACAGAGGTGGAAAAAGAGGCGAGAGGGGTGCAGAAAGGGGTGGGAGAGGTGCACAAAGAGGCAAGAGGGGTACAGAAACAGGCAGGAAAGGTGCAGAAAGAGGGAACAGGGGTGCAGAAAGAGGCAAGATGGATGCAGAAAGAGAAAAGAGGGGTGCAGAAAGAGGCAAGAGATCTGCAGAAAAAAGCAACAGAGGTGCTGAAAGAGGCGCGAAGGGTGCAGAAAGAGCAAGAGAAATGCAGAAAGAGGCAACAGAGGTACAGAAAGAGGCAAGAGAGGTGCTGAAAGAGGGAACAGGGATGCAGATAGAGGCAAGAGAGGTGCAGAAAGAGAAAAGAGGGGTGCAGAAAGAGGCAAGAGATCTGCAGAAAAAAGCAACAGAGGTGCTCAAAGAGGCAAGTGAGGTGCAGAAAGGGGAAAAAGATCTGCAGAAAAAACAACAGAAGTGCTGAAAGAGAGGTGCAGAAAGAAGCAAGAGAGGTGCAGAAAGAGGCAATAGAAGTGCAGAAAGAAGCAACAGAGGTGCAGAAAGAGGTAAAAGGAGTGCAGAAAGAGGCAAGAAAAGTGCAGAAAGTGGCAACAGGTACAGAAAGAGGCAAGAGAGGTGCAGAAACAGGCAGGAAAGGTGCAGAAAGAGGGAACAGGGGTGCAGAAAGAGGCAAGACGGATGCAGAAAGAGAAAAGAGGGGTGTAGAAAGAGGCAAGAGATCTGCAGAAAAAAGCAACAGAGGTGCTGAAAGAGACAAAAGGCGTGCAGAAAGAGGGAAGAGAGGTGTAGAAAGAGGCAAGAGAGTTGCACAAAGAGGGAAGAGGGGTGCAAAAAGAGGCAGGTGGGGTGCAGAAAGAAGCAAGTGAAGTGCAGAACGAAGCAAAAGAGGTGCAGAAAGAACCAACAGAGGTGGAAAAAGAGGCAAGAGGGGTGCAGAAAGGGGTAGGAGAGGTGCACAAAGAGGCAAGAGGGGTACAGAAAGAGGCAGGAGGGGTGCAGAAAGAAGGAAGAGAAGTGCAGAAAGAAGTAACAGTGGTGCTGAAAGAGGCGCAAAGGGTGCAGAAAGAGCAAGAGAAATGCAGAAAGAGGCAACAGAGGTACAGAAAGAGGCAAGAGAGGTGCTGAAAGAGGCAGAAAAGGTGCAGAAAGAGGGAACAGGGATGCAGATAGAGGCAAGAGAGGTGCAGAAAGAGAAAAGAGGGGTGCAGAAAGAGGCAAGAGATCTGCAGAAAAAAGCAACAGAGGTGCTGAAAGAGGCAAGTGAGGTGCAGAAAGGGGAAAAAGATCTGCAGAAAAAAGCAACAGAAGTGCTGAAAGAGGCAAGAGAGGTGCAGAAAGAAGCAAGAGAGGTGCAGAAAGAGGCAATAGAAGTGCAGAAAGAAGCAACAGAGTTGCAGAAAGAGGCAAAAGGGGTGCAGAAAGAGGCAAGAAAGGTGCAGAAAGAGGAAACAGAGGTACAGAAAGAGGCAAGAGAGGTGCAGAAATAGGCAGGAAAGGTGCAGAAAGAGGCAAGACGGATGCGAAAAGAGGGGTGCAGAAAGAGGCAAGAGATCTGCAGAAAAAAGCAACAGAGGTGCTGAAAGAGACAAAAGTGGTGCAGAAAGAGGCAGGAGGGGTGCAGAAAGAAGCAAGTGAAGTGCAGAACGAAGCAAAAGAGGTGCAGAAAGAACCAACAGAGGTGGAAAAAGAGGCAAGAGGGGTGCAGAAAGGGGTAGGAGAGGTGCACAAAGAGGCAAGAGGGGTACAGAAAGAGGCAGGAGGGGTACAGAAAGAGGTAGGAGGGGTGCAGGAAGAGGAAGGGAACTGCAGAAAGAAGCAACAGAGGAGCTGAAAGAGGCACGAAGGGTGCCGAAAGAGACAAGACAGGTGAAGAAAGAAGGAACAGAGGTACAAAAAGAGGCAAGAGTGGTGCAGAAAGAGGAAAGAGAGGTGTAGAAAGAGGCAAGAGAGTTGCACAAAGAGGGAAGAGGGGTGCAGAAACAGGCAAATGGGGTGCAGAAAGAAGCAAGTGAGGTGCACAAACAGGCAAGAGAGGTGCAGAAAGAAGCAAGAGTTACAGAAAGAGGCAAGTGAAGTGCAGAAGGAGGCAAGAGAACTGCAGAAAGAGGCAATAGAGGTGCAGAAAGAGGCAAGTGAGGTGCAGAAAGAAGCAAGATAAGTGCAGAAAGAAGCAACAGAAGTGCAGACAGAGGCAAGAGGGCTGGAGAGAGAGGCAAGAGGGGTGCATAAAGAAGCAAGACAGGTGCAGAAAGAAACAAAAGAAGTGCAGAAAGAAGGAACAGAGGTGCAGAAAGAGGCAAAAAGGGTGCAGAAACACGTAAGAGGGGTACAGAAAAAGGCAAGAGAAGTACAGAAGAAGGGTGCAGAAAGAGGCAACAGACATGCAGAAAGAGGGAAGAGAGGTGCAGAAAGTAGAAGAGATTTGCAGAAAGAGGCAAGAGAAGTGCAGAAAAAGAAAGAAATGTGCAGACAGAAGCAACAGAAATGCAGAAAGAGGCAAGAGAGGCGCAGAAGGAAGCAAGAGTGGCTTGCACACCATTAGTACCAATTTAACACCCACATTTAGCAATAAGTAACAGGTGACCATTCTAGTTTTGCAAAGGGCCTTCCACCACGCTGTAACACTTGTCGCTGCAACACTTGTCGCTGCATTTTTGGTAACGTTTGAGCCGTTTGAGCTAGAAACAAGACTTTTTTTGGTCAAATCTGCAGATTAGGGAGCAGATGATGGATTATGTGGCTAATGCGGAAAATGTATATTTGTGCGAAAGTCGGTGCAGCCAAACATTTGCATAATTCCAGTGGCCCTGCTCATACCTCTGACTAGGTCCAGAAGTGCTCCTCAGTGATTCCTTCTTTTTTTGTCTCATTGAGTTCATAGTTGAGCTTCTATGGAAACGAGGAAGACTAATCCTGACATTACCACTCCACAACACAGACTACCATACCACATAATTACTCTCCATAACACATAATCCCACTCTACATAATTCCTATAAAATAAATACCACATACTTTCTAGCCACATAATTTCACTGCACAACTTACCACATAATTCCACTACATACAACGCACATCCACTCCACTCCGAAAAACATTTAAAAAAATTACATTTACATTGCCAATAGCTCTAACTCTTGCAAATGCGAAATCTATAACATTGCAAACACTTCTTTAACTAATAGTCGCGTTTGCAGAGTGGTGGAGAAAGGGTGCTGGGCCTCCGACCAGCGCTCGGGGATTCTGCTGCGTAGGACTTACAGGAGGTACCAGGAGGGCTTCTTGGCCCCCAAAGTCCCTCAGGAGTAAATTGGACTTCTTCCCCCATCCCGTACTATGCCAGGAGGCGCGTTTGCAGAGTGGTGGAGAAAGGAGGGCATGGCCTCCGAAGGCGTCTTAGCAATCCCACTGTGTGGGACTTACTGGATGCAACAAGAGGGGTAGTTGGCCCCCAAGGACATCCTTGGGGGCCAACTACTCCTATTACCTCCAGTAAGTCCCACACAGCAGGATTGCTAAGTTGTCATAGCAGGTCGGTTGGACTTGGCCCTTTTTAGCCGGTTCACCCCTAAACTTTTTGCCTGGTCTGTGACCTAGTGTTGGTGGTTTTAGGCCTCTGGGCACTTTCGCACTGTGGTCCAGTGGAAAGTGCGTGCGCGCTCTGTGCACATTTAGTGAGATTGACCTGCCTCCCATAGGAATGCATTGGGGATCTGTGTGCCAGTGGTAATTCCTAGGGTGAGAGGAGTGCAGGGGCGAGTTTAGTATGTGCAAACTCGTGAGAATAAATGCTGCGCAATGGTGTGCGCAGATTTATAACTGGTGTAGGAATGCCACTTTTAGAAGTTGGCATTTATGTGTGCTCTGTGTCTGCCTGCCTGATGTGAATTGCATGTCTGGCTTGTGAGTGACAGGGGCTGGGAGGTGTGTGTGGCTCCAGGAGGGGCAGGGTGAGTCAGCGCAGGGCTGAATAGGGAGATCTGCATCTAGATGGGAGGGAGGAGTTGCACCTGGGACCTGAATAGGGCTGTGCCTTCCCTCCACAATGCTGGCTCCACCCCCTGTGGTGCGTCTGATGTCCCTAGCCTGTCCTGTGAAAGGAGAGAGGAGCTGAGCAAAACAAAGTGCTCCAAAGCTCCCCCAAACCAGTTGCGTCTGGTTTTTCCCCAGCCCTGCACCTTTACACAAAGGGAAAAGGGTGTATAAAAGAAGGGGCTGTGACCCCATGAAAAGGTTCTTGTTCCTGGACTCGAATCTGCCAGGGGCGTGCTGCTGCTGGGGCCCAGGGGGGGCTGCCAGGAGGGCTTGCCTCCCTGGGCCCTGCCTTGCCCCTGGACCTTGAAGACCTCTTTGCTGGGAGCTTCCTTTGCTCCATCTCTTTGCCTGCAGGACGTGGGCTTCATCTAGCGCCTGGAAGCGCTATCCTTTGATTGCCCAGCTGAGGAGGAGTGGGGGCTGCGCGTTTGCTGCAGCCCCCTTGGAGAGGGAATCCCGACTGTAGGGATTCCCCCGTGGTGCTGGAGTGCGGATGCCCACTCCGCTCATGCTTGCATTTGGGTGGCGGGAGCCCACCCCGCTGTGCATTCTAGATCAAGAGGGAGCCTACCCCTCATTGTCCCCTTTATCTTTATTAGTTCGACTGCGGGTGCCCACCCCGCGTTCTCTGCCTATTGAGTAGCACTGCCGCAGCCCGATCGCCATTCCCGACCCGGAAGCCAGGCAGAGTCCGCCTGACTCCGGGCGGGTCCAAAGCAGGAAGTAGTTGGCCGGCCAATGGCAACGCGGCCCACCGAAGAGGTCCGGCACCTCGCGGTCTCCAGGCGGCAGTCCCGGGTCCCAGGAGGGGGCCCGGGTGAAGAGGAGAGACAGCGTGGGCGCGAGAGGGGCTCCCGTGTGCTGTTGGGAGCCCCGGTGCCAGAGAAGGAGGAGGCAGGCCGGAAGTACAGGAAGTCCGGCGGGAGCCCACCCCGCCTTGATGGACGCCGCAAAGAGAAGCGGACGGATTCCCAGCAGGGCTCTCATCAGCGGAGAGAGCCCTGCGTGTTGCTGAGCGGGTGAAGAGGAGCAGAGTCCCCACGCAAGCCCCGGTGAGTAGGGGGCTTCACCCGAGTGATTGTGCCTTGTGAGGCACAGTGTTGCTCCCCCCAGGCACTGCGAGTGCCAGCCTTTGTTGGTGCCGGTGCGAGGCACCACATACGAGCTGCCCCACCTGGCAGCGGGTCGCTCCAACGTAGGGGCCAATGTTATTGAAAGGCCCAGTGGGGCCCCGAGGGCACAGATGTGCCAGGGCCCCTCCAGTGTCAACCCCAGCTGCCCCGTTCGCAGTGGGCAGCTGCAAAGTGGCCATATTTGTTTAGGGCCCCCGTGGGGTCCAGAGGAGCCCGTGCCCCTCCCGTTTGGCCATGTTTTTACAGCTGCCCCGCTTGACAGAGGGCAGCTGCAACCCTTGGGCACAATTAATTCAGAGTCCCTGAGTGGGACCGGAGGCACAGAGGTGCCAGGCCGTCACATGATTCCCAGCTGCCCAGCAAGTAGTGGGCAGCTGCAGCGTTTAGGCCACCGTGCTTTGGGGGCATGCTTAGAAGTAGGAGTGGAACGCACTCCTTGGCCCCCTATCTTTCCCAGCTGCCCAGCAAGTAGTGGGCAGCTGCTACGTTTAGGTTTGCGCAGTGGCGCACCCTTGACTTTCGCTGCCTAGGCAGCGCGCCCTGACTTTGGACATAGGGCATTTTAGCCCCCTTTTTGAGATGGCCAGTGGCCAGGGGGACTGTTAGGTTTAATAGGGCGCCAGGCCCTAATGTGATCTATGCCTCTGCTAAGGTTTCTACTGTGAGGTATGTGCTAAGGTGATATGGTGGTGCTAGGAAATGTGATTCATGTATTATGAGTTACGCACCCTGTTTATACCTCTAATGTACGTTCATGATTATGAGGTTTTGCATAATGTGTTATGCTTGTGATTTTATTATTACCTAATGCGTTTAGGTTGTGAGTTATTCTCTACTGTGATTTACGCCCCTAGTGTGAGTTATACTTAGGAGGTTAGGGTCTAATGGGTTTAGACTTATGAGAGGATTGCATAATGTATTTATGCTGGTGAGGTTGGCGCAGAATGTAATTCGTGCCTAATGTGATGCTGTGCATAATGTGGTTTATGTTACAGGCTGATGCTAAGTACAGTGATTACCAGTGATTACTGGTTGTACGTTTATGATGTGTTCTACATTTATTATAAGTGATACATATACTAAGTTCGCTTTGTGCTGGTTCTGACAGTGGTCCAGTTGGCCCTGTCAGGTGTAAATAATCCCTTGTAAATATGACCTAGTGCCAGGTGGCACGATGTATATTATGTGAGTACTATTCTAATGTGTTTTATGATAATACAAAGGCTATTTTTATATATAACCTTGTGTGGAGTTCCTTTTGTGGTGTGCCTAGTATGTTGTTGCTGTGTGTGTGTTGCGCAAACGCTTTACACATTGCCTCCGGGATAAGCCTGACTGCTCGTGCCAAGCTACCAAGGGGGTGAGCAGGGGTTATCTTTGGCGTGTAACTCCCTCGCCCTGACTAGAGTGGTGGTCTCTGCCTGGCTTTGGCGCAAGCCTTAGCCAACCAGAGATCCCGTTTCTAACAAGGTCACACCCCCTTTCCCCACCACTCTGCAAACGCACTTCCTGGCGCGCTCTTGGATGGGGATTGAAGTCCCCTTTGCTGCTGGGGGCTCTTAGGGGCCAACTAGCCTACCTGATACCTCCAGAATGTCCCAGATAGTGGGATTGCTGATAGCTGGACACAGGCCACGCCCCCTTTCTCCACCACTCTGCAAACGCCCCTCCTGGCATGTTCTAAGTTGGGGGATTAAGTCCCCTTGAATACTGATGGTCCCTGGGGGCCAACTAGCCCAGCTGTTACCTCCAGTAAGCCCCATATAGCTAGATTGCTGAGTGTGCTCAAAGGCCACGCCCCCTTTTTAGACGACTCTGCAAACGCGACTCGTGGCGCACTGCTGCTCGGGGGATGAAGTCCACTTGTGTCCTGAGGTCCTCAGGACAAAAGAGGACCTCATCGCTCCACCAGCAGTGTGCCAAGAGGCGCGTTTGCAAAGTGGTGTAAAAAGGGGCGTGGCCTCGGACCACCTCTCCGCAATCCAGCTGTGTGGCGCTTACTGAAGGTACCTGGTGGGCTAGTTGGCCCCCAGGGACCCTCAGTATTCAAGGGGAATTAATTCCCCAACTTACAACGCGCTAGGGGGCGCGTTTGCACAGTGGTGCAGGGAGGGGGCGTTTGCAGAGTGGTGGAGAAAGGAGGGCATGGCCTCCGAAGGCGTCTTAGCAATCCCACTGTGTGGGACTTACTGGAGGCAACAAGAGGGGTAGTTGGCCCCCAAGGACATCCTTGGGGGCCAACTACTCCTCCTATTACCTCCAGTAAGTCCCACACAGCAGGATTGCTAAGTTGTCATAGCAGGTCACACCCCCTTTCCCCACCACTCTGCAAACACACTTCCTGGCGCGCTCTTGGATGGGGATTGAAGTCCCCTTTGCTGCTGGGGGTTCTTAGGGGCCAACTAGCCTACCTGATACCTCCAGTATGTCCCAGATAGTGGGATTGCTGATAGCTGGACACAGGCCACGCCCCCTTTCTCCACCACTCTGCAAACGCCCCTCCTGGCATGTTCTAAGTTGGGGGATTAAGTCCCCTTGAATACTGATGGTCACTGGGGGCCAACTAGCCCAGCTGTTACCTCCAGTAAGCCCCATATAGCTAGATTGCTGAGTGTGCTCAAAGGCCACGCCCCCTTTTAGACGACTCTGCAAACGCGACTCGTGGCGCACTGCTGCTCGGGGGATGAAGTCCACTTGTGTCCTGAGGTCCTCAGGACAAAGAGGACCTCATCGCTCCACCAGCAGTGTGCCAAGAGGCGCGTTTGCAGAGTGGTGTAAAGGGGCGTGGCCTCGACCACCTCTCCGCAATCCAGCTGTGTGGCGCTTACTGAAGGTACCTGGTGGGCTAGTTGGCCCCAGGGACCCTCAGTATTCAAGGGAATTAATTCCCAACTTACAACGCGCTAGGGGCGCGTTTGCACAGTGGTGCAGGGAGGGGCGTTTGCAGAGTGGTGGAGAAAGGAGGGCATGGCCTCCGAAGGCGTCTTAGCAATCCCACTGTGTGGGACTTACTGGAGGCAACAAGAGGGGTAGTTGGCCCCCAAGGACATCCTTGGGGGCCAACTACTCCTCCTATTACCTCCAGTAAGTCCCACACAGCAGGATTGCTAAGTTGTCATAGCAGGTCACACCCCCTTTCCCCACCACTCTGCAAACGCACTTCCTGGCGCGCTCTTGGATGGGGATTGAAGTCCCCTTTGCTGCTGGGGGTTCTTAGGGGCCAACTAGCCTACCTGATACCTCCAGTATGTCCCAGATAGTGGGATTGCTGATAGCTGGACACAGGCCACGCCCCTTTCTCCACCACTCTGCAAACGCCCCTCCTGGCATGTTCTAAGTTGGGGGATTAAGTCCCCTTGAATACTGATGGTCCCTGGGGGCCAACTAGCCCAGCTGTTACCTCCAGTAAGCCCCATATAGCTAGATTGCTGAGTGTGCTCAAAGGCCACGCCCCCTTTTAGACGACTCTGCAAACGCGACTCGTGGCGCACTGCTGCTCGGGGGATGAAGTCCACTTGTGTCCTGAGGTCCTCAGGACAAAAGAGGACCTCATCGCTCCACCAGCAGTGTGCCAAGAGGCGCGTTTGCAGAGTGGTGTAAAAAGGGGCGTGGCCTCGGACCACCTCTCCGCAATCCAGCTGTGTGGCGCTTACTGAAGGTACCTGGTGGGCTAGTTGGCCCCCAGGGACCCTCAGTATTCAAGGGGAATTAATTCCCCAACTTACAACGCGCTAGGGGGCGCGTTTGCACAGTGGTGCAGGGAGGGGGCGTTTGCAGAGTGGTGGAGAAAGGAGGGCATGGCCTCCGAAGGCGTCTTAGCAATCCCACTGTGTGGGACTTACTGGAGGCAACAAGAGGGGTAGTTGGCCCCCAAGGACATCCTTGGGGGCCAACTACTCCTCCTATTACCTCCAGTAAGTCCCACACAGCAGGATTGCTAAGTTGTCATAGCAGGTCACACCCCCTTTCCCCACCACTCTGCAAAAGCACTTCCTGGCGCGCTCTTGGATGGGGATTGAAGTCCCCTTTGCTGCTGGGGGTTCTTAGGGGCCAACTAGCCTACCTGATACCTCCAGTATGTCCCAGATAGTGGGATTGCTGATAGCTGGACACAGGCCACGCCCCCTTTCTCCACCACTCTGCAAACGCCCCTCCTGGCATGTTCTAAGTTGGGGGATTAAGTCCCCTTGAATACTGATGGTCCCTGGGGGCCAACTAGCCCAGCTGTTACCTCCAGTAAGCCCCATATAGCTAGATTGCTGAGTGTGCTCAAAGGCCACGCCCCCTTTTTAGACGACTCTGCAAACACGACTCGTGGCGCACTGCTGCTCGGGGGATGAAGTCCACTTGTGTCCTGAGGTCCTCAGGACAAAAGAGGACCTCATCGCTCCACCAGCAGTGTGCCAAGAGGCGCGTTTGCAGAGTGGTGTAAAGGGCGTGGCCTCGGACCACCTCTCCGCAATCCAGCTGTGTGGCGCTTACTGAAGGTACCTGGTGGGCTAGTTGGCCCCAGGGACCCTCAGTATTCAAGGGAATTAATTCCCCAACTACAGCACGCTAGGGGGCGCGTTTGCACAGTGGTGCAGGGAGGGCGTTTGCAGAGTGGTGGAGAAAGGAGGGCATGGCCTCCGAGGCGTCTTAGCAATCCCACTGTGTGGGACTTACTGGAGGCAACAAGAGGGTAGTTGGCCCCCAAGGACATCCTTGGGGGCCAACTACTCCTCCTATTACCTCCAGTAAGTCCCACACAGCAGGATTGCTAAGTTGTCATAGCAGGTCACACCCCTTTCCCCACCACTCTGCAAACGCACTTCCTGGCGCGCTCTTGGATGGGGATTGAAGTCCCCTTTGCTGCTGGGGGTTCTTAGGGGCAAACTAGCCTACCTGATACCTCCAGTATGTCCCAGATAGTGGGATTGCTGATAGCTGGACACAGGCCACGCCCCCTTTCTCCACCACTCTGCAAACGCCCCTCCTGGCATGTTCTAAGTTGGGGGATTAAGTCCCCTTGAATACTGATGGTCCCTGGGGGCCAACTAGCCCAGCTGTTACCTCCAGTAAGCCCCATATAGCTAGATTGCTGAGTGTGCTCAAAGGCCACGCCCCCTTTTTAGACGACTCTGCAAACGCGACTCGTGGCGCACTGCTGCTCGGGGGATGAAGTCCACTTGTGTCCTGAGGTCCTCAGGACAAAAGAGGACCTCATCGCTCCACCAGCAGTGTGCCAAGAGGCGCGTTTGCAGAGTGGTGTAAAAAGGGGCGTGGCCTCGGACCACCTCTCCGCAATCCAGCTGTGTGGTGCTTACTGAAGGTACCTGGTGGGCTAGTTGGCCCCCAGGGACCCTCAGTATTCAAGGGGAATTAATTCCCCAACGTACAACGCGCTAGGGGGCGCGTTTGCACAGTGGTGCAGGGAGGGGGCGTTTGCAGAGTGGTGGAGAAAGGAGGGCATGGCCTCCGAAGGCGTCTTAGCAATCCCACTGTGTGGGACTTACTGGAGGCAACACGAGGGGTAGTTGGCCCCCAAGGACATCCTTGGGGGCCAACTACTCCTATTACCTCCAGTAAGTCCCACACAGCAGGATTGCTAAGTTGTCATAGCAGGTCACGGACCATGTCATGAGTGATGTAATATGTGACGTCATCAGCAGTGCATTGCGGGGGCGCGAGTTATAGTTAGCTGAACTAACTATAACGGGGGAATTTCACGGGTTTTGTACGAGTGCAATGTCCAACTAACTATAACTTTCCCTAAAACCTATGGTTTTTTCAGTGAATTTCAAAGGTTTTTTAAATGCTAAACCCTAACTATAACAGGCCTGAAACCTATGGTTTTTCAGTGAATTTCAAAGGTTTTTAAAATGCTAATTCCTAACTATAACAAGCCTGAAACCTATGGTTTTTTCAGTGAATTTCAAAGGTTTTTTAAATGCTAATTCCTAACTATAACATGTCTGAAACCTATGGTTTTTTTCAGTGAATTTCAAAGGTTTTGTAAATGACAATTTTTAAATGTATTAATTGTTATATTTATTTTTTTTGATACTGATTTACTAAATTTTTTTAAACTATTTTTTAGATATTTTATTTTTTAAATTACATTGTAATTACATTATACATTACATTACAAAATATACTTTCTCAGAATGAATTACTTTAGTTTAAATACTTTGCAAATAGGCAATAGACTTTTAAGTACAGTAGTTACAGTTGTTGCAATGGGCAACACAATTTCAAACACATTGCAACATTGAGCTCAATGTGAATTTCTAGCTAAATGCAATTAGTTATTTTATGGATTACTTTTCTAACCACAGGACTGGATCCTAGATTCAGTCCTGGGACATCTCCTGTAAACAGTTGAGTAAAAGCGTTTTGGTTACAGTAGTGATTTTAAGGAATATTATTGTATTTTAAAAGTTGACACTTAGAAACTTTTTCACATAGAATCACCAATGTTATCCTATGGGAGGAAATTCACTTAGCAGGTAAGTAGTGTTATCGTTACTTTTTCTTACTCAGTGGTGGATCCTGGATCCAGCACTGGTGCATCTCCTGTAAACAGTTGAAAGAATGCGTTTAAGTCATACAGGCGATTTTTAAGGAATATTTGTAGTTTGTGAAAATCAACACTTTGAAACTTTTCTGCTGAAAACCAGACAATGGATTCCTATGGAAGGAACTATAAGTTACTGGTAAGTACGGTTAAAATTACTTTTCAGGATCAGTACTGGGCTGAAAGATGCAGCACTGAGGTCTCTCCTGATAACAGGTGAGTAAATCGGAATTCGTATTTTGGCTGATTTTAGAGGAATATTATAAAGTTCCAAAACTCCACACTTAGAAGAATTTCCAAGTGAAACCAGTCAATGTTAGCCTATGGAAGGAAATTCAAGTTACTGGTAAGTACGGTTTAAATTACTTTTCAGGATCAGTACTGGGCTGAAAGATGCAGCACTGAGGTCTCTCCTGATAACAGGTGAGTAAATCGGAATTCGTAGTTCGGCTGATTTTAGAGGAATATTTGTATGTTTCAAAAATCGACACAAACTTTTTCAGCAAAAAGCAGACAATGATATCCTATGGAAGGAAATTCAAGTTACTGGTAAGTACGGTTTAAATTACTTTTCAGGATCAGTACTGGGCTGAAAGATGCAGCACTGAGGTCTCTCCTGATAACAGGTGAGTAAATCGGAATTCGTATTTCGGCTGATTTTAGAGGAATATTATAAAGTTCCAAAACTCCACACTTAGAAGAATTTCCAAGTGAAACCAGTCAATGTTAGCCTATGGAAGGAAATTCAAGTTACTGGTAAGTACGGTTAAAATTACTTTTCAGGATCAGTACTGGGCTGAAAGATGCAGCACTGAGGTCTCTCCTGATAACAGGTGAGTAAATAGGAATTCGTAGTTCGGCTGATTTTAGAGGAATATTTGCACAATGGTGAAGGGAGGGGGCGGGGCCTGAGGTGACATCTGTGCAAACGCGCCCCGTGGCGCGTTTTAAGTTGGGGGATTAAGTCCCCTTGAATCATGAGGGTCCCTGGGGTCCAACTAGCCCACCCTGTACCTCCAGTATGCGCCAGGGAGCTGCGTTGCAGAGAGGTGTTCAGAGGCCACGCCCCTTTATGCACCTCTCTGCAATGCAGCTCTGTGGCGCTTTCTGGACGTACCTGTTGGGCTAGTTGGCCCCCAGGGACCCTCAGGATTGAAGGGATTTAATTCCCCATCTTAAAACGCGCCACGGGGCCTGTTTGCACACATGTCACCTGAAGCCCGCCCCTCCCTTCACCACTGTGCAAACGCGCCCCGTGGCGCGTTTTAAGTTGGGGGATTAAGTCCCCTTGAATCCTGAGGGTCCCTGGAGTCCAACTAGCCCACCATGTACTTCTAAAAAGCTCCACAGAGCTGCGTTGCAGAGAGGTGTAAAAGGGGCGTGGCCTCTGTACACCTCTCTGCAACGCAGCCCCTAGCGCATACTGGAGGTTCCTGGTGGGCTAGTTGGCCCCAGGGACCCCCAGTATTCAAGGGGAGTTACTTCCCCTTCTTAAAACGCGCCAGGGCGCGTTTGCAGAGTACTGCAGGGAGGGGCGGGGCCTCCGGCACGATGCCGGTCGTTTTTTTTTTTTTAATGGTAGGGGGCTGCGTGGCCCCCCTTCCCTTGGCCACTTTTGGCCCCGGGGACCCCATCCCCCGGGGCCTGAGCAATTTATTTATTTTTTTAATTTAAAAAAAAACGGGAAGGGGGCCGCGTGGCCCCCCTCCCCTGGGCCTGTATTGGCCCCGGGGACCCGATCCCCCGGAGCATGCCCTCGATTTTTTTTTTTTAAATTTGGAGGGGGACTGCGTGGCCCCCCTCCTCTGGCCATTTAAGGCCCCGGGGACCCCATCCCCCGGGGCCGGCCTTGCCCTTTTTTTTAATTTTTTTAAAAATTATTTATTTGGGGAGGGGGCTGCGTGGCCCCCTCCCTGGCCACTTATGGCCCCGGGGACCCCATCCCCCGGGGCCTGGCCTCTGGTTGGGGACTGTGGGGGGTCCCCAATCCCCCACAGTCCCAGCCGGCTCCCCGCGTCCTACGGGAGCCGGCATTGCTTTCCACATGGGGAGCAGCTAACATGCTGCTCCCCATGTGGAAAAGCTATTGGGTTGCATTTTGAAAGAGAGAGCAGGTTTCCTGCTCTCTCTTTCAAAATGCAAACAAGTTTAGCTATGACAGGACGGGAGCCGCGAGGCTCCCGTCCTGTCATCAGCAAACTACAGTGTCCCGGGGTAGGCACCCCGGGACACTGCAGGAGCCGACCCTTGGGGGTGGCGGTCCCCAGGGCCATCAAGGGCTCCAGAAGGGGGGCAGCGCGGCCCCCCTCCCAACCATTAGTAAAGCCCTGGGGAGGTGGTGGTCCCCGGGGCTTTGGGGGTCCGTAACGGACCCCCATATTCAAATCTTTAGTGCCCCGGGGAGGTGGCGGTCCCTGGGGCGTGTGGGGGGGCTGGAGCCCCCCCACACAGGTTAAAATTTTTTTTTAAAAAGAAGCCCCGGGGGGTGGCAGTCCCCGGGGCTGCGGGAGGGCAAAGAGCCCTCCCGCACCATTATTTTCTAAAGCCCTGGGGGGTGGCGGTCCCAGGGGCTTGGGGGGCCTCAGAGGCCCCCACATTAAATCTAAACCCCCCCCCACCATGCCCCCGGGACTTGGCCCACCCGGGGGCAAATAAACATCAAAGCGCGGGAGACCGCGCTTCGATTTTTTTTTTTCGTCAGGATCCGTGCACCCTGAGCGCATCCTGCCGATTTAAAATAAAAAAAATTAAAAAAATGCTTTTTCTGCCCAGGGGGTCCTTGTGGGACCCCTGAGCAGGCCTAGGGGGTCAGGGTGTTTCTACCCTGCCCCCTTTGTGCGTTTGCGCACTTGTTTCTTTTTTTTTCCTCGGCGGGATCCGCGCACCCTAAGCGCATCTCGCCGATTTAAAAAAATAAATTTAAAAAAAATGCTTTTTTCTGCCCAGGGGGTCCTTGTGGGATCCCCTGAGCAGACCTAGGCGGTCAGGGTGTTTCTACCCTGCCCCCTTTTTGCGCTTTGTGCACTTGTTTCTGTCCCTCGGTTCTACCGAGGGACAAAATGGCTGCCAACACTTCCTGATTTGGAGTGTTGACAGCCAATTAGAATGCAGCTCGTGATCGGGAGGGTACGCGGACCCTACGTGGCCATAGATATATATGTGACTTTACTTTTGATTTTCTCAGGAACTACTGAACGGATTTACACCATTTAAGCAAAAGGCACGACACTGAACCAAGGGCTACCTCTTTGCCAAATTTGGTGTAATTCCGTTCAGCAGTTCGGGCTGTAGCTGCGACTAAAGGTTCCTATGGAAAAATGAATGGGGGAAACGCGTTTTGGGACCCCCTTTTTCTCGGCCCCCGCTTGACGTATCACCCCGAGACTTTCAGGATAGGAGCGGACCGGAGCGCCCCAACAAGTTGGAAACTTTCGCAAAGATTCGTCAACCGGCGCCAACGTTATTTCAAATAGAATGTCGCGGATTTCCTATGATAATAGGTCCTAACTATAACTATCTACTGGCGACCGCCAGTAGATAATATATGTGAATATATTATCTACTGGCGGTCGCCAGTAGATAGTTATAGTTAGGACCTATTATCCATAGGAAATCCGCGACATTCTATTTGAAATAACTCTTGCGCCGGTTGACGAATCTTCGCAAGCTTCCAACTTGTTGGGCGCTCCGCTCCGCTCCTACCCTGAAAGTCTCGGGTGATACGTCAAGCGGGGCGAGAAAGGGGGTCCCAAAGCGCATTTCCCATTCATTTTCCATAGGAACTGCTTAGTCGCAGCTACAGCCCGAACTGCTGAACGGAATTACACCAAATTTGGCAAAGAGGTAGCCCTTGGTTCAGTGTCGTGCCTTTGCTTAAATGGTGTAAATCCGTTCAGTAGTTCCTGAGAAAATCAAAAGTAAAGTCACATATATATCTATGGGCGAGTAGGGTCCGCGTATCCTGAGCGCACCCTGCGCGCACCGTCCCGATCACGAGCTGCATGCTAATTGGCTGTCAAGTGGCTGTCAACACTCCAAATCAGGAAGTGTTGGCAGCCATTTTGTCCTCGGTAGAACCGAGGGACAGAAACAAGTGCGCAAGCGCAAAAGGGGGCAGGGTAGAAACACCCTGACCCCTAGGTCTGCTCAGGGGGTCCCACAAGGATCCCCTGGGCAGAAAAAAGCAAAAAAAAAAAAAAGACCGGCGTCGTGCCGAGGCCCCGCCCCCTCCCTGCAGCAGTCTGCAAACGCGCCCCCTGGCGCGTTTTAAGAAGGGAAGTAATTCCCCTTGAATACTGGGGGTCCCTGGGGGCCAACTAGCCCACCAGGAACCTCCGGTATGCGCCAGGGGCTGCGTTGCAGAGAGGTGTACAGAGGCCACGCCCCTTTTACACCTCTCTGCAACGCAGCTCTGTGGAGCTTTTGGAGGTACATGGTGGGCTAGTTGGACTCCAGGGACCCTCAGTATTCAAGGGGACTTAATCCCCCAACTTAAAACGCGCCACGGGGCACGTTTGCACAGTGGTGAAGGGAAGGGGGCGGGGCTTCAGGTGACATGTGTGCAAACAGGCCCCGTGGCGCATTTTAAGATGGGGAATGAAATCCCCTTCAATCCTGAGGGTCCCTGGGACGAACTAGCCCACCAGATATGTCCAGAAAGCGCCACAGAGCTGCGTTGCAGAGAGGTGCAAAAAGGGGCGTGGCCTCTGAACACCTCTCTGCAACGCAGCTCCCTGGCGCATACTGGAGGTACAGGGTGGGCTAGTTGGACCCCAGGGACCCTCATGATTCAAGGGGACTTAATCCCCCAACTTAAAACGCGCCATGGGGCGTGTTTGCACAGATGTCACCTCAGGCCCCGCCCCCTCCCTTCACCATTGTGCAAATATTCCTCTAAAATCAGCCGAACTACGAATTCCGATTTACTCACCTGTTATCAGGAGAGACCTCAGTGCTGCATCTTTCAGCCCAGTACTGATCCTGAAAAGTAATTTTAACCGTACTTACCAGTAACTTGAATTTCCTTCCATAGGATATCATTGACTGGTTTCACTTGGAAATTCTTCTAAGTGTGGAGTTTTGGAACTTTATAATATTCCTCTAAAATCAGCCGAAATACGAATTCCGATTTACTCACCTGTTATCAGGAGAGACCTCAGTGCTGCATCTTTCAGCCCAGTACTGATCCTGAAAAGTAATTTTAACCGTACTTACCAGTAACTTGAATTTCCTTCCATAGGATATCATTGTCTGCTTTTTGCTGAAAAGGTTTCTAAGTGTCGATTTTTGAAACATACAAATATTCCTCTAAAATCAGCCGAACTACGAATTCCGATTTACTCACCTGTTATCAGGAGAGACCTCAGTGCTGCATCTTTCAGCCCAGTACTGATCCTGAAAAGTAATTTTAACCGTACTTACCAGTAACTTGAATTTCCTTCCATAGAATATCATTGACTGGTTTCACTTGGAAATTCGTCTAAGTGTGGAGTTTTGGAACTTTATAATATTCCTCTAAAATCAGCCGAAATACGAATTCCGATTTACTCACCTGTTATCAGGAGAGACCTCAGTGCTGCATCTTTCAGCCCAGTACTGATCCTGAAAAGTAATTTTAACTGTACTTACCAGTAACTTATATTTCCTTCCGTAGGAATCCATTGTCTGGTTTTCAGCAGAAAAGTTTCAAAGTGTTGATTTTCACAAACTACAAATATTCCTTAAAAATCGCCTGTATGACTTAAACGCATTCTTTCAACTGTTTACAGGAGATGCACCAGTGCTGGATCCAGGATCCACCACTGAGTAAGAAAAAGTAACGATAACACTACTTACCTGCTAAGTGAATTTCCTCCCATAGGATAACATTGGTGATTCTATGTGAAAAAGTTTCTAAGTGTCAACTTTTAAAATACAATAATATTCCTTAAAAATCACTACTGTAACCAAAACGCTTTTACTCAACTGTTTACAGGAGATGTCCCAGGACTGAATCTAGGATCCAGTCCTGTGGTTAGAAAAGTAATCCATAAAGTAACTAATTGCATTTAGCTAGAAATTCACATTGAGCTCAATGTTGCATTGTGTTTGAAATTGTGTTGCCCATTGCAACAACTGTAACTACTGTACTTAAAAGTCTATTGCCTATTTGCAAAGTATTTAAACTAAAGTAATTCATTCTGAGAAAGTATATTTTGTAATGTAATGTATAATGTAATTACAATGTAATTTAAAAAATAAAATATCTAAAAATAAATAGTTTAAAAAAATGTAGTAAATCAGTATCAAAAAAAATAAATATAACAATTAATACATTTAAAAATTGTCATTTACAAAACCTTTGAAATTCACTGAAAAAAACCATAGGTTTCAGACATGTTATAGTTAGGAATTAGCATTTAAAAACCTTTGAAATTCACTGAAAAAACCATAGGTTTCAGGCTTGTTATAGTTGGGAATTAGCATTTTAAAAACCTTTGAAATTCACTGTAAAAACCATAGGTTTCAGGCCTGTTATAGTTAGGGTTTAGCATTTAAAAACCTTTGAAATTCACTGAAAAAACCATAGGTTTTAGGGAAAGTTATAGTTAGTTGGACATTGCACTCGTACAAAACCCGTGAAATTCCCCGTTATAGTTAGTTCAGCTAACTATAACTCGCGCCTCGCAATGCACTGCTGATGACGTCACATATTACATCACTCATGACATGGTCAGTGACATCACTGATGACATCACTGATGACATCACTGATGACATCTCAAATGACATCACTGATGACATCATCCATGTGAGAATTTAATGCATCTTCTCACACCCTAATATAACTTTTGATACACCCACTCTAAATTACAGACTGCCATTCTCAAAACCATACACACTCCAATACCAATAAGTACATACCCACTCACTGATTCTTAGGTCTACACACACACATCTACTCACTCACCCGTACAGTCACTCATACTTACAGTCACTCAGTACAGGACTATCATATGCACTCATACACCTATATAAACACTCACACAACGCAACTCATCCATAGAGGTACTCACACACCTAGTCAGTCATGCAAATAATTAATCACACTCCAATTTACTCACCTATACAGTTATACACACCAGCTCACTTATTCATAAAAATACTAGCACATTCTTACGCTCCTATGCAATCACTGATGCAAGCACACACTCATCCATATAGCCACTCTCACAATCACACACTCTCACTTATAGCCATTTATATACTCCAACACACATATATACTGCCTTTCACATATGTAGTTACTCACACATGTACCTAACACACCCATACACACACTCACCCACCCATACAGTCCATCACAGACGCACTGTTGAAACCATGCACCCAGTGAATCACCCACTCACACATCTATGCACAGAGTCACACACACCCCACCCACACAAACACTGAGGCACCCATATAGATACTCAGAGAACCAATCCATAACCCATATAGACACTCATTTAGCTAGTCAGAAACCCATGCAGCTGCTTACACAACAACAGACAGACGGATACAGACATTCACACAGTTTAGTCACTCACCCATGCATCCAGTAAGATACATTTAATCACTCACTTATAGACTCAGTCACGCACCTACTAAATCATCCATTCAGACGCTTATACACCCACTAATTCTTCAATACGCCTTTCCCTATATATATTAAACATATTTAAACTTTACAGAAACACAGTCACTGGATGATGTCAGTGATGTCATCAGTGATGTCACTGACCATGTCATGAGTGATGTAATATGTGACGTCATCAGCAGTGCATTGCGGGGGCGCGAGTTATAGTTAGCTGAACTAACTATAACGGGGAATTTCACGGGTTTTGTACGAGTGCAATGTCCAACTAACTATAACTTTCCCTAAAACCAATGCTTTTTCAGTGAATTTCAAAGGTTTTTAAATGCTAAACCCTAACTATAACACGCCTGAAACCTATGGTTTTTTCAGTGAATATATATATATATATATATTCACTGAAAAAACCATAGGTTTCAGACACGTTATAGTTAGAAATTAGCATTTAAAAACCTTTGAAATTCACTGAAAAACCATAGGTTTTAGGGACAGTTATAGTTAGTTGGACATTGCACTCGTACAAAACCCGTGAAATTCCCTGTTATAGTTAGTTCAGCTAACTATAACTCGCGCCCGCAATGCACTGCTGATGACGTCACATATTACATCACTCATGACATGGTCAGTGACATCACTGATGACATCACTGATGACATCTCAAATGACATCACTGATGACATCACTGATGACATCATCCAGTGACTGTGTGTTTCTGTAAAGTTTAAATATGTTTAATATATATAGGGAAAGGCGATTGAAGAATGAGTGGGTGTATAAGTGTCTGAATGGATGATTTAGTACGTGAGTGACTGACTCTACAAGTGAGTGATTAAACGTATCTTACTGAATGCATGGGTTAGTGACTAAACTGTGTGAATGTCTGTATCCGTCTGTTTGTTGGTGTGTAAGTGGATGCATGGATTTGCGAATAGCTACATGAGTGTCTATATGGGTTATTGATTGGTTCTCTGAGTATCTGTATGGCTGCCTGAGTGTTTGTGTGGGTGGGGTGTGTGTGACTCTATACATAGATGTGTGAGTGGGTGATTCACTGAGTGCATGATTTCAAGAGTGCATCTGTGATGGACTGCTTGGGTGGGTGAGTGTGTGTATGGGTGTGTTAGTGAGTGAATGTATATCTCAGTGGTACATGTGCGAGTAACTACATATGTAAAAGGCAGTATATATGTGTGTTAGAGTATTTAAATGGCTATAAGTGAGAGTGTGTTATTGTGAGAGTGGCTGTATGGATGCGTGTGTGCTTGTATCAGTTATTGTATAAGAGCGTAAGAATGTGCTAGTATTTGTATGAGTAAGTGAGCTGGTGTGTGTATAACTGTATAGGTGAGTAAATGGGTGTGTGATTAATTTTTGCATGACTGACTAGGTGTGTGAGTACCTCTATGGATGAGTGGCGGTGTGTGAGTATTTATATAGGTGTATGAGAGCATATGATAGTCCTGTACTGAGTGACTGTAAGTATGAGTGACTGTACAGGTGAGTGAGTGGATGTGTGTGTAGACCTAAGAATCAGTGAGTGGGTATGTAGTTTTTGGTGTTGGAATGTCTATGGTTTTGAGAATGGCAGTCTGTAATTTAGAGTGGGTGTATCAAAAGTTATATTAGGGTGTGAGAAGATGCATGAAATTATCACATGGATGATGTCATCAGTGATGTCATTTGAGATGTCATCAGTGATGTCATCAGTGATGTCACTGACCATGTCATGAGTGATGTAATATGTGACGTCATCAGCAGTGCATTGCGGGCGCGAGTTATAGTTAGCTGAACTAACTATAACAGGGGAATTTCACGGGTTTTGTACGAGTGCAATGTCCAACTAACTATAACTGTCCCTAAAACCTATGGTTTTTTCAGTGAATTTCAAAGGTTTTTAAATGCTAATTTCTAACTATAACGTGTCTGAAACCTATGGTTTTTCAGTGAATTTCAAAGGTTTTTAAATGCTAATTTCTAACTATAACGTGCCTGAAACCTATGGTTTTTTCAGTGAATTTCAAGGTTTTTAAATGCTAATTTCTAACTATAACGTGCCTGAAACCTATGGTTTTTCAGTGAATTTCAAAGGTTTTTTAAATGCTAATTTCTAACTATAACGTGCCTGAAACCTATGATTTTTTAAGTGAATTTCAAAGGTTTTTTAAATGCTAGTTTCTAACTATGCCAACAGAGGTAGGACATGTGAAGAAAGAAGAAAAAACGCACAGAAAGAAGCAAAAGATGTGCAGAAAGAACCAACAGAGGAGCAGAAAGAGGCCTTGTTGCAAAATCATCCTGTGCCCACAACTTTTTCAGACGGGTACTGGTGGTAACTGTCTCTGACTAACCAGAGCCAGTCCGCGTTTGCACAATGGTGAAGGGAGGGGGGGCCTGAGGTGACATGTGTGCAAACGCGCCCCGTGACGCGTTTTAAGTTACGGGATTAAGTCCCCTTGAATCCTGAGGGTCCCTGGGGCCCAACTAGCCCCCAGGTACCTACAGTTAGGACCACAGAGCTGAGTTGCAGAGAGGCGTTCCGAGGCCACGCACCTTTTTCACCTCTCTGCAACGCAACTCTGTTGTGCTTACTGAAGGTACCTGGTGGGCTAGTTGGCCCCCAGGATTCAAAGGGAATTAACTCCCCAACTTAAAACGCACCACAGGGCGTGTTTGCGCACATGTCACCTGAGGCCCCGCCCCCTCCCTTCACCACTGTGCAAACGCGCCCTGTGGCGCGTTTTAAGTTGGGGGATTAGGTCACCTTGAGAGCACAGCTTACCGGACCTTGGACGCGGCTTTTACTCGTCTACCGGTTTGTACCCCCTTCACCCTCCCCCTCCTCTTTCATGCTCTGTCTCACCCTCCCCCACGGCTTTCCCTCTTTCATTCTTTGTCTTCCTCCTCTGCTCCTAGCCCCTCTCCCCTGAATCTCTCCCCCTGTCTGCTACGCCGCTTAGCCCCCTGTCCCTTGTGCCCTTTGACTAAGCACTCCTTCTCCCCTTGTTGGGGAAAGATCCAATATTTATACTCTGGAGTCTGTGTTTCCCCTGAGAGAGTCCACTGCGCTAAGGGAGCCACTCACAGTTGAGGTTTGGTATGGCGCCCCTTGCCAAAGCACTCCCTCTCCCCTTTTTGGGGAAGGATCCAGTAGGTAGACCTTGGAGTCTCAGAGACCCCTCTGAGAGAGTCCACTGCTTAATAAGGAGCCTCTCGCAACGGAGATGGGGGAATGATGCCACTTCCCCTGGGATCACAGTTTACTGGACTTTGGACGCAGCTATTACGCGTTTACCGGTTTGTGCCCCCGTCACCCTCCCCCTCTTCTTTCTTAATGTGTCTTTCACCCACCCCCTCTCCCCTTGTATCTCTCCCCTTGCCTGCTTTTTCCCTTACGTATATGTCCTTATTTTATCTCGACCTAACATGTAATTATGTAGCTATGCACTAATAACTGTGTAACCTTTGTAACGATGTAACCTGCAACTATGTTCTGATTCTCATGTAAAGCGCTCTGATACCTCCGGGTCTAGCCAGCGCTATATAAATCCTTTCAAATGTCGACTACTAGTCACCTATGCTACCCATATACTACTATCTACCTCTTTTGTACTGAATGGCGAATACCGAATGTATGTATACTACCTCAACCATCTAATGTTTAATAACTGTATATTGTAAAGCGCTCTGATACCCGCGTGGGTCATGTTCGCGCTATATAAAACTTTATAAATAAATAAATAAATCCTGAGAGTCCCTGGGGCCCAACTAGCCCACCAGGTACTTCCAGTAAGCATCACAGGCCTGCGTTGCAACGCCTGTAACAAATTGTGCAGTTGTGTTTAGGTAGTGAAGAGGGTCGTGCTGGGGGTAGTGTTTTAGGGTTTAGGGTAGTGCAGTGGTGTTTGTGTAGTGTAGGGGGTCATTCTGGGGGTAGATTTAGGGTTTAGGGTAGTGCAGTGGTGTTTGGGTAGTGTAGGGAGTCGTGCTGGGGGAGTGTTTTAGGGTTTAGGGTAGTACAGTGGTGTTTGGGTAGTGTAGGGGGTCGTGCTGGGGTTAGGGTTTTAGGGTTTTAGGGTTTAGGGTAGTGCAGTGGTGTTTGGGTAGTGTAGGGGATACTGCTGGGGGTAGGGTTTTAGGGTTTAGGGTAGTGCAATGGTGTTTGGGTAGTGTAGGGGGTACTGCTGGGGGTAGTGTTTTAGGGTTTAGGGTAGTGCAGTGGTGTTTGGGTAGCGTAGGGGTACTGCTGGGGGTAGTGTTTTATGGTTTAGGGTAGTGCAGTGGTGTTTGGGTAGTGTAGGGGTTCGTGCTGGGGGTAGTTTTTAGGGTTTAGGGTAGTGCAGTGGTGTTTGTGTAGTGTAGGAGGTCATGTTTTAGGGTTTAGGGTAGTGCAGTGGTCTTTGGGTCGTGTAGGGAGTCATGCGGGGGGTATTGTTTTAGAGTTTAGGGTAGTGCAGTGGTCTTTGGGTAGTGTAGGGGTTGTGCGGGGGTAGTGTTTTAGGGTTTAGGGCAGTGCAGTGGTGTTCGGGTAGTGTAGGGGTCGTGCTGGGGGAGTGTTTTAGGGTTTAGGGCAGTGCAGACGTGTTCGGGTAGTGTAGGGGTCGTGCTGGGGGAGTATTTTAGGGTTTAGGGTAGTGCAGTGGTGTTCGGGTAGTGTAGGGGGTCATGCTGGGGGTAGTGTTCTAGGGTTTAGGGCAGTGCAGTGGTGTTCGGGCAGTGTAGGGGGTCGTGCTGGGGGTGGTGTTTTAGGGTTTAGGGCAGTGCAGTGGTGTTTGGGCAGTGTAGGGGGTCGTGCTGGGGGTGGTCAGTCAGGGTTTAGGGCAGTGCAGTGGTGTTCGGGCAGTGTAGGGGGTCGTGCAGGGGTGGTGTTTCAGGGTTTAGGGCAGTGCAGTGGTGTTCGGGCAGTGTAGGGGGTCGTGCAGGGGTGGTGTTTCAGGGTTTAGGGCAGTGGTGTTCGGGCAGTGTAGGGGGTCATGCTGGGGGTGGTGTTTCAGGGTTTGGGGCAGTGCAGTGGTGTTCGAGCAGTAAAGGGGGTCATGCTGGGGGTGGTGTTTCAGGGTTTAGGGCAGTGCAGTGGTGTTCGGGCAGTGTAGGGGGCGGTGCAGGGGGTGGTGTTTCAGGGTTTAGGGCAGTGCAGTGGTGTTCGGGCAGTGTAGGGGTCTTGCTGGGGCTGGTGTTTCAGGGTTTAGGGCAGTGCAGTCGTGTTCGGGCAGTGTAGGGGGTCGTGCTGGGGGTGGTGTTTCAGGGTTTAGGGCAGTGCAGTGGTGTTCGGGCAGTGTAGGGGGTCGTGCTGGGGCTAGTGTTTCAGGGTTTCAGGCAGAGCAATGGTGCTCAGGCAGTGTAGGGGTTGTGCTGGGGGTGATGTTTCAGGGTTTAGGGCAGTGCAGTGGTGTTAGGGCAGTGTAGGGGGTCGTGCTGGGGGTGGTGTTTCAGGGTTTAGGGCAGTGCAGTGGTGTTCCGGCAGTGTAGGGGTCGTGCAGGGGTGGTGTTTCAGGGTTTAGTGCAGTGGTGTTCGGGCAGTGTAGGGGTCGTGCTGGGGTGGTGTTTCAGGGTTTAGGGCAGTGCAGTGGTGTTCGGGCAGTGTAGGGTGTCGTGCTGAGGGGTGGTGTTTCAGGGTTTAGGGCAGTGCAGTGGTGTTCGGCCAGTGTAGGTAGTCTTGCTGGGGGTGGTGTTTCAGGGTTTAGGGCAGTGCAGTAGTTTTCGGGCAGTGTAGGCGGTCTTGCTGGGGCTGGTGTTTCAGGGTTTAGGGCAGTGCAGTGGTGTTCGGGCAGTGTACGGGGTTGTGCTGGGGCTGGTGTTTCAGGGTTTAGGGCAGTGCAGTGGTGTGCGGGCAGTGTACGGGGTTGTGCTGGGGCTGGTGTTTCAGGGTTTAGGGCAGTGCAGTGGTGTTCGGGCAGTGTAGGGGGTCGTGCTGGGGCTGGTGTTTCAGGGTTTAGGGCAGTGCAGTGGTGTTCGGGCAGTGTAGGGGGTCGTGCTGGGGCTGGTGTTTCAGGGTTTTGGGCAGAGCAGTGGTGTTCGGGCAGTGTAGGGGGTCGTGCTGGGGGTGGTGTTTCAGGGTTTAGGGCAGTGCAGTGGTGTTCGGGCAGTGTAGGGGGTCTTGCTGGGGGTGGTGTTTCAGGGTTTAGGGCAGTGCAGTGGTGTTCAGGCAGTGTAGGGGGTCTTGCTGGGGGTGGTGTTTCAGGGTTTAGGGCAGTGCAGTGGTGTTCGGGCAGTGTAGGGGTCTTGCTGGGGGTAGTGTTTCAGGGTTTAGGGCGGTGCAGTGGTGTTCGTGCAGTGTAGGGGGTCGTGCTGGGGGTGGTGTTTCAGGGTTTAGGGCAGTGCAGTAGTGTTCGGGCAGTGTAGGGGTCGTGCAGGGGTGGTGTTTCAGGGTTTAGGGCAGTGCAGTGGTGTTCTGGCAGTGTAGGGGGTCATGCTGGGGGAGGGGTTTCAGGGTTTAGGGCTGTACAGTGGTGTTCGGGCAGTGTAGGGGGTCGTGCAGGGGATGGTGTTTCAGGGTTTAGGGCAGTGCAGTGGTGTTCGGGCAGTGTAGGGGGTCGTGCTGGGGCTGGTGTTTCAGGGTTTAGGGCAGTGCAGTGGTGTTCGGGCAATGTAGGGGGTCTTGCTGGGGGTGGTGTTTCAGGGTTGAGGGCAGTGGTGTTCGGGCAGTGTAGGGGTCTTGCTGGGGGTGATGTTTCAGGGTTTAGGGCAGTGCAGTAGTGTTTGGGCAGTGTAGGGGGTCTTGCTGGGGGTAGTGTTTCAGGGTTTGGGGCAGTGCAGTGGTGTTCGTGCAGTATAGGGGTCGTGCTGGGGATGGTGTTTCTGGGTTTAGGGCAGTGCAGTAGTGTTCGAGCAGTGTAGGGGGTTGTGCAGGGGTGGTGTTTCAGGGTTTAGGGCAGTGCAGAGGTGTTCGGGCAGTGTAGGGGGTCACGCTGGGGGTGGTGTTTCAGGGTTTAGGGCAGTGCAGTGGTGTTCGGGCAGTGTAGGGGGTCATGCACGGGGTGGTGTTTCAGGGTTTAGGGCAGTGCAGTGGTGTTCGGGCAGTGTAGGGTGTTGTGCTGGGACTGGTGTTTCAGGGTTCAGGGCAGTGCAGTGGTGTTCAGGCAGTGTAGGGGGTCATGCTGAGGCTGGTGTTTCACGGTTTAGGGCAGTGCAGTGGTGTTCGGGCAGTGTAGGGGGTCATGCTGGGGCTGGTGTTTCAGGGTTTAGGGCAGTGCAGTGGTGTTCGGGCAGTGTAGGCGGTCGTGCTGGGGCTGGTGTTTCAGGGTTTAGGGCAGTGCAGTGGTGTTCGGGCAGTATAGGGGGTCGTGCTGGGGCTGGTGTTTCAGGGTTTAGGGCAGTGCAGTGGTGCTCAGGCAGTGTAGGGGGTCGTGCTCGGGGTGATGTTTCAGGGTTTAGGGTAGTACAGTGGTGTTCGGGCAGTGTAGGGGGTCGTGCAGGGGCTGGTGTTTCAAGGTTTAGGGCAGTGCAGTGGTGTTCGGGCAGTGTAGGGGGTCGTGCTGGGGCTGGTGTTTCAGGGTTTTGGGCAGAGCAGTGGTGTTCGGGCAGTGTAGGGGGTCATGCTGGGGGTAGTGTTTCAGGGTTTAGGGCAGTGCAGTGGTGTTCGGGCAGTGTAGGGGGTCATGCTGGGGGTGGTATTTCAGGGTTTAGGTCAGTGGTGTTCGGGCAGTGTAGGGGGTCTTGCTGGGGGTGATGTTTCAGGGTTTAGGGCAGTGCAGTGATGTTCGGGCAGTGTAGGGGGTCTTGCTGGGGGTAGTGTTTCAGGGTTTAGGGCAGTGCAGTGGTGTTCGGGCAGTGTAGGGGGTCATGCTGGGGGTGGTGTTTCAGGGTTTAGGGCAGTGCAGTGGTGTTCGGGCAGTGTAGGGGGTCGTGAAGGGGGTGGTGTTTCAGGGTTTAGGGCAGTGCAGTGGTGTTCGGGCAGTGTAGGGGGTCATGCAGGGGCTGGTGTTTCAGGGTTTAGGGCAGTGCAGTGGTGTTCGGGCAGTGTAGGGGGTCGTGATGGGGTAGTGTTTTAGGGTTTAGTGTAGTGCAGTGGTGCTTGTGTAGTGTAGGGGGTCGTGCTGGGGGTAGTGTTTTAGGGTTTAGGGTAGTGCAGTGGTGTTTGTGTAGTGTAGGGGGTCATGTTTTAGGGTAGTGCAGTGGTGTTTGGGTAGTGTAGGGGGTCGTGCTGGGGGTAGTGTTTTAGGGTTTAGGGTAGTGCAGTGGTGTTTGTGTAGTGAGGGGGTCATGTTTTAGGGTAGTGCAGTGGTGTTTGGGTAGTGTAGGGGTCGTGCTGGTGGTAGTGTTTTAGGATTTAGGTTAGTGCAGTGGTGTTTGGGTAGTGTAGGGGGTCGTGCTGGGGGTAGTGTTTTAGGGTTTAGGATAGTGCAGTGGTGCTTCTGTAGTGTAGGGGTCGTGCTGGGGGTAGTGTTTTAGGGTTTAAGGTAGTGCAGTGGTGTTTTTGTAGTGTAGGGGGTCATGTTTTAAGATGCAATGCTCCAATACCTGACCAGTCTGCACTACATAAAACTGCAAAAAAACTAAAAATAAAAAGTGTTTTGCACACTTTTGTCATTGGGCTATATGTGGGCTACATCTGGGTAATATTTGTGCTACATTTGGGCTCTTTTTTCACTGGTGGCCATCTTGGAAGACTTCTTTGTTATGAAGTTTCCTAATTTCTTCATTTACTGCAGTCTCCTCAGTAGGAAATGCTTTCAGTTTTTACTTTGATTCCATCAAGAAGGCATTCAGATGTGTCTCACATCTGCCATAAATTCAGAATGTTAGCACTCTAGTTGCTCATTAGATCACTGGAGTAAAGCTACTGCTCACCAGGGAGTTAACTGGTAGTCTGCTGCTGGTATTGAAAGTGATTGTTTCAGTCTGCATGTCAGAATTTTCTAATGAAATAGAAGAGGATTTGAGATCTCACTTAAAACATGCCCTAATTTTTCTTTCTGCAGCACTAACCATAATTTCTATTTCAAAAGAACCCCTCATTTTGTTCCTTTTTAAATTAAATGTTTTAAGTGTTACCGGTTTATTCCAATCAAGATGGCTTCAGGTGTGCCATACTTTTGTCATAAGTAAGGCTGTTAGCGCTCTAGTTGTTCTTTAGAACACTCTGGGAAGCTGCAGTAGAACACAAAGGCATCAACTGGCAGGCTGCTCCTATTGAAATATAACAGGAAGATATTTGAGATCACACTTGAAATATGTCCTAATTTTTCTTTCTACAGCACTAACCATAATTTCTATGACAAAATGAACCCCATCATTTTGTTCCTTTTTAAATTAAATGTTTTAAGTGTTACCAGTTTATTCCAATCAAGATGGCTTCAGGTGTGCCATACTTTTGTCATAAGTAAGGCTGTTAGCACTCTAGTTGTTCTTTAGAACACTCTGGGAAGCTGCAGTAGAACACAAAGGCATCAACTGGCAGGCTGCTCCTGTTGAAATATAACAGGAAGATATTTGAGATCACACTTGAAACATGTCCTAATTTTTCTTTCTACAGCACTAACCATAATTTCTATGACAAAATGAACCCCATCATTTTGTTCCTTTTTAAATTAAATTGTTTAAGTGTTACCAGTTTATTCCAATCAAGATGGCTTCAGGTGTGCCATACTTTTGTCATAAGTAAGGCTGTTAGCACTCTAGTTGTTCTTTAGAACACTCTGGGAAGCTGCAGTAGAACACAAAGGAATCAACTGACAGTCTCTGCCCTTGTTGGATGTACATGTTTTACTGAGAATGTCAGACTTCATTCTCACATGAGTGAGAAAGATAATGTGAATTTACAGAAAATATGCTCTCATTTTAGCTTCTGGAGCACCTTCCAAACCTCCATGGGACAAGCATGAGAAAATAGTGTTCTCTCAAACATGATTCATGATATCCCAGCAGAAGGTTTTTCACATGGTAAAATCACCTTAGAATACGCCACAATTCCTAAAATTAGTATGGTACCATCAACAAATAAATTCTAATGTAACTAAAGCCTGTTATCACCCTTTATAGTTCTCCTTTTGGTGACCCTCAAAATCTTCTATTCACTACAATGCATTTCAATGAGGTACTATCATTTATATTGGTCCCAAGATGGCTGCCAGCAATTCCAGGATGAAGTGCTGACAGCCAATCAGATCTCACGATGACATGTGTGCTAAGGCTCCGCCCAGATATATATGTGACTTTACTTTTGATTTTCTCAGGAACTACTGAACGGATTTACACCATTTAAGCAAAAGGCACGACACTGAACCAAGGGCTACCTCTTTGCCAAATTTGGTGTAATTCCGTTCAGCAGTTCGGGCTGTAGCTGCGACTAAAGGTTCCTATGGAAAAATGAATGGGGAAAACGCGTTTTGGGACCCCCTTTTTCTCGGCCCCAGCTTGACGTATCACCCGAGACTTTCAGGATAGGAGCGGACCGGAGCGCCCCAACAAGTTGGAAACTTTCGCGAAGATTCGTCAACCGGCGCCAACGTTATTTCAAATAGAATGTCGCGGATTTCCTATGGATAATAGGTTTTAACTATAACTATCTACTGGCGACCGCCAGTAGATAATATATGTATATATATATTCACATATATATATATATATATATATATATATATATATATATATATATATACACATATATATATACACATACATAAATATATATATACATACAT
>CAWUFW010026659.1:0-31901 GCA_963921515.1 Calotriton arnoldi
TCACCCCTACAGGCCCTATCAATCCTGAGGGCAGGGTGCTTGGCTTCTATGTGAGGGGGTGCCTCTGCCTGAGCAGGGCCCCTCTGCAGCTCTCAGAGTCTATTCTCTGGTGCTGTTTGTGGATGCGGTTAAACCATATACTATTTAAGTGCATTATATCCTCGCGGTAAATGCTAACTTTGGAATGGCTGCATCAAAACATGTCGTGTTTGGTGTCAAACATCTTGGAATACTACCCCCCGCCAATCTTGGCGGCGGGGGTAGCATTCCACCCTTCTAGAGGGATAAGACATGTACCTGCTGTGGAAACGCGGTAGAATCCTAAAGAGCCCTGGCATCACAAAATGGATGCCACCAGTCACAGACACTGGGCTGCCCTCCTGCTGATGACCGAAACTCACAGTGGAGGAAGCCCAACAATAGGCATCCTGTCACAGGGAGGTGTAACCACCTCCCAGACAGGGTTTAGTGTATTGGGGCTGGGTGGGTGCACTCTTAGAGTGCTTTGAAGTCCTGCACTGGGGGAGCAGAAGGCTCCTCTGTGCATATGCCAGTTCAAACCAGCTCAGGGGCTACCTGCCCCTGCTCTGGCGCGAAACTGGACAAAGGGAAGTGGGTGTAGCCACCCCCTCCCTTGACCCTCCCATAGGTGGGGTCATAGAGCTGAGTCCATCCCCTCTTTTTAGTATAAGAGGGGAACCTTGCCATTGCAAAGCAGATAACCCCTGGACGACACTCTACAGAAGAATCCTGGCCCTTCGACGTTCCACTACCTTTGGAAGACAGAAGAATCTCCCTTGGAGTCAAGGAGTGACTCCCCTGCTTGGCAGGCACCAAAACGACAACGACGGTCGCAAACTACGCCGCTCCCGCCGGAGTCCGAAGTCCCTGCAGCCCAGGAAGTGGATTTCCTGACCTCTCCCAGGCCATCGTGAGTCCCCAGCGAAGCTGAGGCAAGTGGACCCCACGAGTAACGAGGAACCGCGACCCCTGGGTACTGTGCACTATTGTCGAGTGCAACCCCTTCACAACGTTCTACGAACCTGTGCTTTGGACCACGTGTGGTCCCGACCTCCAGCAGGAATCCCTCCGAAGATCAGAGGCCTACACCGTCCCGAGTGACCGTGGGCCCCTGTTGAGTGATTCCGCCCGAGGTGTCTTCGCGATCCCTTGCCCGCTGGCTTGTGGGTCCCCAGAAGACGTCTTAACAAAACCAAAGGGCTCCCCTGGTTGGTCCAGGCCTGCCCTGACTTACCCTCGCTGGGTGAGTTCCACAGACCTTGCTGGTCTGCGCCATCGACTTTTCTTCATCTCCCCGAGACTTGCGGCTGCCAAGGCTTGTTGGCTCCTATCGAGTTTCCGACACCGCAGTCAGCTGCAGACGTCGAGGGATACACCGAATCCAGCTCCTGGTCGTCGTCGACGCCTCCTGGACCACGTGGCTGAAGAGTCAAGGCACCTGCAGCCGACCTGAAGCGACCGACGACGGTGGGCATCCATCTTCCTTGCCCCGGGTCACTGCCAAGTGACTTTGAACACTGTCCCCTCTGCTTTCAGGTCATCCTTCTTCAGAATCCAGGCTTGGATTCCACCGGACACTTCTTCAGCTCCCGCAAGCAGCAAGTCTTCTTTGTTCGCCATTGAAAACGACGCCGCGACCCGACACCAAAGGACACCTGTGCACCCGGCTTCCCTGGGTGAGGTAACTCCAGCACTACGGTGCTCCTGTGGGTGTGGGTCCTAGAACTACTTACCCTGTAAGTGACTTGCTTGTAGGTTCTCCCGAAGTATCCTAAAACTCTTTATTTCCAACCGCGACTTGCCCCATTGAAGTTAACGGCGATTCGCGCCTGTGTATCCACACTGCACGCGTCCCCCGTGGGTCCTTTACTTACCTGCCTTGGGTGGTTTCGTGAGGCCCCAGCACTTCTGAAGGCCCTAGGCCTTGTCTCCTTGCAAGTCGTTGTTTCTAAGTCTCTTACTTAGTATATGGTCTGGTACGCCCCTAGGGCCCCAGCCATATTTTGTGCTTAACTTATTGTGAAACGTTGATTTGTGCATATGTTTGTCTTCTAATCTCATAAAGAGATTAGTAGAGAGTTATTTAGAAATAAATACATATATATTTGATATATATACCTGTGTGGTGTCTTTTCACTTGGTGATTCAAGAGATTATATGGTAAAACAAGCTGCTTTACATTCCTCCGAGACTTAGCCTGAAGGCTGCTCTCCACAGCTACCACTAGGATAGCTTTCTTTAAAAGGTTGTCTTAAACCTATCTACCATAAGAGTCGATTTGCCCTGGTGCAAGGTGTCCACTTTAATTAGTGAACAGCATATACCAGGCCAACTTCTCACAGGGGGCGTGGCCTCTGACCATGTCTCAGCAATCCAGCTGTTTGGGGCTTACTAAAGGTAACAGGAGGGCTAGTTGGTCCCCAGGGACCCTCAAGAGGCAAGGGGACTTCATACCCCAACCAAGAACGCGCCAGTAGGCGAGTTTGCAGAGTGGTGGAGAAAGGGGGCGTGGCCTGTGTCCACCTCTCAGCAATCCAACTGTTTGGGGCTTACTGGAGGTAATAGGTAGGCTAGTTGGCCCCTAAGGACCATCAGCAGTGAAAGGGACTTCATCCCCAAACCCAGAGCATGCCAGGAAGCGCGTTTGCAGTGTAGTCAGAGAGGCGGCTGTGCCTCCGGCAAGTTGCCAGTTTCTTCTTTTATGAATTATGCATAATCTGCAGATTTGAACAAAAAAAACCTTGTTTCTAGCTCAAATGGCTCAAACGTTACCAAAAATGCAGTGACAAGTATTACAGAGTGGTGGAAGGCCCTTTGCAAAGCTGGAATGGTCACCACTTATTGCTAAATGTGGGTGTTAATTTGGTACTAATGGTGTGCAAACCACTCTTGCTTCTTTCTGTGCCTCTCTTGCCTCTTTCTGCACTTCTCTGGCTTCTTTCTGCACCTTTCTTGCTTCTTTCTGCACCCCTCTTGCCTCTTCCTGCAGCCCTCTACCCTCTTTTTACACCTCTCTTGCTTCTTTCTGCACCTCAGTTGCCTCTTTCTGCACCCCTTTTCCCTCTTTCTACACCTCTCTTGCCTCTCTCTGCACCTCTCTTGCCTCTTTCTGCACCATTCTTGCCTCTTTATGCACTTCTCAGGCCTCTTTCTGCACCTCTGTTGCTTCTTTCTGCACTTCTCTTGCCTCTTTCTGCACCCTCTTGCCTCTTTCTGCACCTCTGCTGCTTCTTTCTGCACTCGTCTTTCCTCTTTCTGCACCCCTCTTCCCTCTTTCTCCAGCTCCCTTGCCTCTTTCTGCACCTCTCTTGCCTCATTCTGCACTTATCTTGCCTCTTTCTGCACCCCTGTTTCCTGTTTCTTCACCTCTATTAACTCTTTCTGCATGTCTCTTGCTTCTTTCTGCATTTCTCTTGCCTCCTTCTGCACCTCTGTTGCTTCTTTCTGCACTTCTCTTGCCTCTTTCTGTACCCCTCTTGCCTCTTTGTGCACCACTGTTGCTTCTTTGTGCACTTCTCTTGCTTCTTTCTGTACCTCTCTTGCTTCTTTCTGCACTTGTCTAGCCTCTTTCTGTACCCTCTTCCCTCTTTCTGCAGCTCTCTTGCCTCTTTCTGCACCTCTCTTTCCTCTTTCTGCACTTCTCTCACCTCTTCCTGCACCTCTCTTGTGTCTTTCTGCACTTCTCTTGCCTCTTTCTTCACCTCTGTTACTTCTTTCTGCACCTCTTTTGCTTCTTTCTGCATCGCTCTTGCCTCTTTCTGAACCTTTCTTGCCTCTTTCTGCACCTGTGTTGCTTCTTTCTGCACTCCTCTTGCTTCTTTCAGCTCCTCTCTTGTTTCTTTCTGCACCCCTCTTGCTCTTTCTGCACCCCTCTTCCCTCTTTCTGCACCTCTCCTGCCTCTTTCTGCACCCCTGTTCCTTCTTTCTGCATTGCTCTTGCTTCTTTCTGCACCTTTCTTGCTTCTTTCTGCAACCCCTTTGCCTCTTTCTGCAGCCCTCTTCCTTCATTCTACACCTCTCTTGCCTCTTTCTGCACTTCTCTTGCCTCTTTCTGCACCTGTGTTGCTTCTTTCTGCAGTTCTTTTGTTTCTTTCTGCACCTCTTTTGCTTCTTTTTGCATCGCTCTTGCCTCTTTCTGAACCTTTCTTGCCTCTTTCTGCACCTGTGTTGCTTCTTCTGCACTCCTCTTGCTTCTTTCAGCTCCTCTCTTGCTTCTTTCTGCACCCCTCTTGCTCTTTCTGCGCCCCTCTTCCCTCTTTCTGCACCTCTCTTGCCTCTTTCTGCACCTCTGTTCCTTCTTTCTGCACTTGCTCTTGCTTCTTTCTGCACCTCTCTTGCTTCTTTCTGCACCCTTCTTGCCTCTTTCTGCATCTCTGTTGCTTCTTTCTGCACTTCTCTTGCCTCTTTCTGCACCTCTCTTGTCTCTTTCTGCACCCCTGTTGCTTCTTTCTGCACCTCTCTTGCCTCTTTCTAGCACCCTCTCTTGCCTCTTTCTGCACTTCACTTCTCTGTGCCTATTTCTGTATCTTTGTTGCTTCTTTATGCACCTCTGTTGCTTCTTTCTGTACTTCTCTTGCCTCTTTCTCCACCCTCTTGCTTCTTTGTGCACCCCTCTTCCCTCTTTCTTTACCTCTCTTGCCTCTTTCTGCATATCTCTTTCATCTGTCTGCACTTCTCTTGCCTCTGTCAGCACTTCTGTTGCTTCTTTATGCACATCTCTTGCCTCTTTCCGAACCTTGTTATCTCTTTGTGCACCTCTGTTGCTTCTTACTACACTTCTCTTACCTCCTTCTCCACACTTTTGTCTCTTTGTGCACCTCTGTTGCTTCTTCCTGCATCTCTCTTTATTCTTTCTGCACTCACTTTGCCTCTTTCTGCACCCCTCTTTCCTCTTTCTGCACCTCTCTTGCCGCTTTCTGCACTTCTCTTGCCTCTTTCTGCACCTCTGTTGCTTCTTTCTGCACTTCTCTTGCTACATTCGGCACTTCTCTTGCTTCTTTCTGCTCCCCTCTTGCTTCTTTCTGCAACCCACTTACCTGTTTCTGTACCTCACTTGCCTCTTTCTGCACCTCTCTTGCTTCTTTCAGCACCTCTCTTCCATCTTTCTGCACTTCTCTTGCCTCTTTCTGCACCGTTGATGCTTCTTTATACACTTCTGTTGCTTCTTTCAGCACCTCTCTTGCTTCGTTCTGCATCCCTCTTGCCTCTTTCTGCACCCCTCTTCCCTCTTTCTGCACCTCTCTTACCACTTTCTGCACATCTCTTGCCTCTTTCTGCACTTCTCTTGGCTCTTTCTACACCTCTGTTGCTTCTTTCTGCACTTCTCTTGCTTCTTTCTGCACCTCTCTTGCTTCTTTCTGCACTCGTCTTGCCTCTTTCTGCACCCCTCTTCCCTCTTTCTGCAGCTCTCTTGCCTCTTTCTGAACCTCTCTTTCCTCTTTCTGCACTTCTCACACCTCTTCCTGCAACTCTCTTGTGTCTTTCTGCACTTCTCTTGCCTTTTTCTTCTCCTCTGTTACTACTTTCTGCACCTCTTTTGCTTCTTTCTGCACCGCTCTTGCCTCTTTCGGAACCTTTCTTGCCTCTTTCTGCACCTGTGTTGCTTCTTTCTGCACTTCTCTTGCTTCTTTCTGCTCCTCTCTTGCTTCTTTCTGCACCCCTCTTGCTCTTTCTGCACCCCTCTTCCCTCTTTCCGCACCTCTCCTGCCTCTTTCTGCACCCCTGTTCCTTGTTTCTGCATTGCTCTTGCTTCTTTCTGCACCTTTCTTGCTTCTTTCTGCAAACCTTTTGCCTCTTTCTGCAGCACTCTTCCTTCTTTCTACACCTCTCTTGCCTCTTTCTGCACTTCTCTTGCCTCTTTCTGCACCTGTGTTGCTTCATTCTGCAGTTCTTTTGATTATTTCTTCACCTCTCTTGCTTCTTTCTGCACACCACTTGCCTCTTTCTGCACCCTTCTTTCCTCTTTCTGCACCTCTCTTGCCTCTTTGTGCACCTCTCTTGCCTCTTTCTGCACTCCTCTTATCTCTTTCTGCATCTCTGTTGCTTCTTTATGCACTTCTCTTGCCTCTTTCTGCACCCCTCTTGTCTCTTTCTGCACCCCTGTTGCTTCTTTCTGCACCTCTCTTGCCTCTTTCAGCACCCTTCTTGCCTCTTTCTGCACTTCACTTCTCTGGCCTATTTCTGTACCTTTGTTGCTTCTTTATGCACTTCTGTTGCTTCTTTCTGCACTTCTCTTGCCTCTTTCTGCACCCTCTCCTCTTGCACCCTTTCCTTGTGCACCTCTGTTGCTTCTTTCTGCACTTCTCTTGCCTCTTTCCGAACCTTCTTGCCTCTTTGTGCACCTCTCTTGCCTCTTTCTGCACTTCTCTTGCCTCTTTCTGCACCTGTGTTGCTTCTTTCTGCACTTCTCTTGCCTCTTTCTGCTCCACTCTTGCTTCTTTCTTCACCCCTCTTGTCTCTTTCTGCACCACTGTTGCTTCTTTCTGCACCTCTCTTGCCTCTTTCAGCACCCTTCTTGCCTCCTTCTGCACTTCACTTCTCTGGCTTCTTTCTGCACCTTTCTTGCTTCTTTCTGCACCCCTCTTGCCTCTTCCTGCAGCCCTCTACCCTCTTTTTACACCTCTCTTGCTTCTTTCTGCACCTCTCTTGCCTCTTTCTGCACCCCATTTCCCTCTTTCTACACCTCTCTTGCCTCTCTCTGCACCTCTCTTGCCTCTTTCTGCACCATTCTTGCCTCTTTATGCACTTCTCAGGCCTCTTTCTGCACCTCTGTTGCTTCTTTCTGCACTTCTCTTGCCTCTTTCTGCACCCTCTTGCCTCTTTCTGCACCTCTGCTGCTTCTTTCTGCACTCGTCTTTCCTCTTTCTGCACCCCTCTTCCCTCTTTCTCCAGCTCCCTTGCCTCTTTCTGCACCTCTCTTGCCTCTTTCTGCACTTCTCTTGCCTCTTTCTGCACCCCTGTTTCCTGTTTCTTCACCTCTATTAACTCTTTCTGCATGTCTCTTGCTTCTTTCTGCATTTCTCTTGCCTCCTTCTGCACCTCTGTTGCTTCTTTCTGCACTTCTCTTGCCTCTTTCTGTACCCCTCTTGCCTCTTTGTGCACCACTGTTGCTTCTTTCTGCACTTCTCTTGCTTCTTTCTGTCCCTCTCTTGCTTCTTTCTGCACTTGTCTTGCCTCTTTCTGTACCCCTCTTCCCTCTTTCTGCAGCTCTCTTGCCTCTTTCTGCACCTCTCTTTCCTCTTTCTGCACTTCTCACACCTCTTCCTGCACCTCTCTTGTGTCTTTCTGCACTTCTCTTGCCTTTTTCTTCACCTCTGTTACTTCTTTCTGCACCTCTTTTGCTTTTTTCTGCATCGCTCTTGCCTCTTTCTGAACCTTTCTTGCCTCTTTCTGCACCTGTGTTGCTTCTTTCTGCACTCCTCTTGCTTCTTTCAGCTCCTCTCTTGCTTCTTTCTGCACCCCTCTTGCTCTTTCTGCACCCCTCTTCCCTCTTTCTGCACCTCTCCTGCCTCTTTCTGCACCCCTGTTCCTTCTTTCTGCATTGCTCTTGCTTCTTTCTGCACCTTTCTTGCTTCTTTCTGCAACCCTTTTGCCTCTTTCTGCAGCCCTATTCCTTCATTCTACACCTCTCTTGCCTCTTTCTGCACTTCTCTTGCCTCTTTCTGCACCTGTGTTGCTTCTTTCTGCAGTTCTTTTGTTTCTTTCTGCACCTCTCTTGCTTCTTTTTGCACACCACTTGCCTCTTTCTGCACCCTTCTTTCCTCTTTCTGCACCTCTCTTGCCTCTTTGTGCACCTCTCTTGCCTCTTTCTGCACTCCTCTTATCTCTTTCTGCATCTCTGTTGCTTCTTTATGCACTTCTCTTGCCTCTTTCTGCACCCCTCTTGTCTCTTTCTGCACCCCTGTTGCTTCTTTCTGCACCTCTCTTGCCTCTTTCAGCACCCTTCTTGCCTCTTTCTGCACTTCACTTCTCTGGCCTATTTCTGTACCTTTGTTGCTTCTTTATGCCTTCTGTTGCTTCTTTCTGCACTTCTCTTGCCTCTTTCTGAACCTTCTTTCCTTTTTGTGCACCTCTGTTGCTTCTTTCTGCACTTCTCTTGCCTCTTTCTCCACCCTCTTGCCTCTTTGTGCACCCCTCTTCCCTCTTTCTTTACCTCTCTTGCCTCTTTCTGCATATCTCTTGCCTCTGTCTGCACTTCTCTTGCCTCTGTCAGCACCTCTGTTGCTTCTTTATGCACATCTCTTGCCTCTTTCCGAACCTTGTTATCTCTTTGTGCACCTCTGTTGCTTCTTTCTACACTTCTCTTACCTCCTTCTCCACCCTTTTGTCTCTTTGTGCACATCTGTTGCTTCTTTCTGCACCTCTCTTTATTCTTTCTGCACTCACTTTGCCTCTTTCTGCACCCCTCTTTCCTCTTTCTGCACCTCTCTTGCCTCTTTCTGCACTTCTCTTGCCTCTTTCTGCACCTCTGTTGCTTCTTTCTGCACTTCTCTTGCTACTTTCTGCACCTCTCTTGCTTCTTTCTGCTCCCTCTTGCTTCTTTCTGCAACCCACTTACCTGTTTCTGCACCTCACTTGCCTCTTTCTGCACCTCTCTTGCCTTCTTTCTGCACCTCTGTTGCATCTTTCTGCACTTCTCTTGCTTCTTTCTGCTCCTCTCTTGCTTCTTTCTGCACCCCTCTTGCTCTTTCTGCACCCCTCTTCCCTCTTTCTGCCTCTCCTGCCTCTTTCTGCACCCCTGTTCCTTGTTTCTGCATTGCTCTTGCTTCTTTCTGCACCTTTCTTGCTTCTTTCTGCAACCCTTTTGCCTCTTTCTGCAGCCCTCTTCCTTCTTTCTACACCTCTCTTGCCTCTTTCTGCACTTCTCTTGCCTCTTTCTGCACCTGTGTTGCTTCATTCTGCAGTTCTTTTGATTATTTCTGCACCTCTCTTGCTTCTTTCTGCACACCACTTGCCTCTTTCTGCACCCTTCTTTCCTCTTTCTGCACCTCTCTTGCCTCTTTGTGCACCTCTCTTGCCTCTTTCTGCACTCCTCTTATCTCTTTCTGCATCTCTGTTGCTTCTTTCTGCACTTCTCTTGCCTCTTTCTGCACCCCTCTTGTCTCTTTCTGCACCACTGTTGCTTCTTTCTGCACCTCTCTTGCCTCTTTCAGCACCCTTCTTGCCTCCTTCTGCACTTCACTTCTCTGGCCTATTTCTGTACCTTTGTTGCTTCTTTCTGCACTTCTGTTGCTTCTTTCTGCACTTCTCTTGCCTCTTTCTGAACCTTCTTTCCTTTTTGTGCACCTCTGTTGCTTCTTTCTGCACTTCTCTTGCCTCTTTCTCCACCCTCTTGCCTCTTTGTGCACCCCTCTTCCCTCTTTCTGTACCTCTCTTGCCTCTTTCTGCATATCTCTTGCCTCTTTCTGCACTTCTCTCACCTCTGTCAGCACCTCTGTTGCTTCTTTATGCACTACTCTTGCCTCTTTCCGAACCTTCTTTCCTCTTTGTGCACCTCTTTTGCCTCTTTCTGCACTTCTCTTGCCTCTTTCTGCACCTGTGTTGCTTCTTTCTGCACTTCTCTTGCTTCTTTCTGCTCCACTCTTGCTTCTTTCTTCACCCCTCTTGTCTCTTTCTGCACCACTGTTGCTTCTTTCTGCACCTCTCTTGCCTCTTTCAGCACCCTTCTTGCCTCCTTCTGCACTTCACTTCTCTGGCCTATTTCTGTACCTTTGTTGCTTCTTTCTACACTTCTGTTGCTTCTTTGTGCACTTCTCTTGCCTCTTTCTGAACCTTCTTTCCTCTTTGTGCACCTCTGTTGCTTCTTTCTACACTTCTCTTACCTCCTTCTCCACCCTTTTGTCTCTTTGTGCACCTCTGTTGCTTCTTTCTGCACCTCTCTTTATTCTTTCTGCACTCACTTTGCCTCTTTCTGCACCCTCTTTCCTCTTTCTGCACCTCTCTTGCCACTTTCTGCACTTCTCTTGCCTCTTTCTGCACCTCTGTTGCTTCTTTCTGCACTTCTCTTGCTACTTTCAGCACTTTTCTTGCTTCTTTCTGCTCCCCTCTTGCTTCTTTCTGCACCCCACTTACCTAATTCTGTACCTCACTTGCCTCTTTCTGCACCTATCTTGCTTCTTTCAGCACCTCTCTTGCATATTTCTGCACTTCTCTTGCCTCTTTCTGCACCTTTGATGCTTCTTTATACACTTCTGTTGCTTCTTTCAGCACCTCTCTTGCTTCTTTCTGCACTCCTCTTGTCTCTTTCTGCACCTCTTCTTCCCTCTTTCTGCACCTCTCTTATCTCTTTCTGCACATCTCTTGCCTCTTTCTGAAGCTCTCTTGCCTCTTTCTGCACCTCTGTTGCTTCTTTCTGCACTTCTCTTGCTTCTTTCTGCTCCACTCTTGCTTCTTTCTTCACCCCTCTTGCCTCTTTCTGCACCCCTGTTCCCTCTTTCTGCACCTCTCCTGCCTCTTTCTGCACCCCTGTTCCTTCTTTCTGCACTGCTCTTGCTTCTTTCTGCACCTTTCTTGCTTCTTTCTGCACCCCTTTTGCTCTTTCTGCAGCCCTCTTCCCTCTTTCTGCACCTCTCTTGCCTCTTTTTTAACTTCTCTTGCCTCTTTCTACACCTCTGTTGCTTCTTTCTGCAGTTCTTTTTTTTCTTTCTGCACCTCTCTTGCTTCTTTCTGCACACCACTTGCCTCTTTCTGCACCCTTCTTCTCTCTTTCTGCACCTCTTTGGCTCTTTGTGCACCTCTCTTGACTCTGTCTGCACTTCTCTTGCCTATTTTGCATCTCTTTTGTTTCTTTCTGCACTTCTCTTGCTTCTTTCGGCACCTCTCTTGCTTCTTTCTGCACCACTCTTGCCTTTTTCTACACCACTCTTCCCTGTTTCTGTACCTCACTTGCCTCTTTCCGCACCTCTCTTGCGTCTTTCTGTACTTCTGTTGCCTCTGTCTGTACCTCTCTTGCCTCTTTCTGCAGTTCTATTGCCTTTTTCTGTAGCACTGTTGCTTCTTTCTGCACTTCTCTTGCCTCTTTCTGCACCCTCTTGCCTCTTTCTGCACCTCAGTTGCTTATTTCTGCACTGTGTTGTTTCTTTCTGCACCTCTCTCGCTTCTTTCTACATACCTCTTGCCTCTTTCTGTACCCCTCTTCCCTCTTTCTACACCTCTCTTGCCTCTTTCAGCACTTCTCTTGCTTTCTGTACTTCTCTTGCATCTTTCTGCATCTTTGTTGCTTCTTTCTGCACGTCTGTTGCTTCTTTCTGCACTTCTCTTGCTTCTTTCGGCACCTCTCTTGCTTCTTTCTGCACCCCTCTTGCCTCTTTCTACACCCCTCTACCCTGTTTCTGTACCTCACTTGCCTCTTTCTGCACCTCTCCTGCATTTTTCTGCAGTTCTCTTGTCTCTTTCTGCACCTCTGTTGCTTCTTTCTGTACTTCTTTTGCCCCTTTCTGCACCGCTCTTGTGTCTTTCTGCACCTCTCTTGCCTCTTTCAGTACTTCTCTTGCCTCTTTCTGCACCTTTGATGCTTCTTTATACACTTCTGTTGCTTCTTTCAGCACCTCTCCTGCTTCTTTCTGCACCCCTCTTGCCTCTTTCTGCACCTCTCTTACCTCTTCCTGCACATCTCTTGCCTCTTTCTGCACTTCTCTTGCCTCTTTCTGCACCTCTGTTGCTTCTTTCTCACTCCTCTTGCTTTTTTCTGCACCTCTCTTGCTTTTTCCTGCACTCGTCTTGCCTCTTTCTGCACCCCTTTTTCCTCTTTCTGAAGCTCTCTTGCCTCTTTCTGCACCTGTGTTGCTTCTTTCTGCACTTCTCTTGCTTCTTTCTGCTCCACTCTTGCTTCTTTCTTCACCCCTCTTGCCTCTTTCTGCACCCCTGTTCCCTCTTTCTGCACCTCTCCTGCCTCTTTCTGCACCTCTGTTGCTTCTTTCTACACTGCTCTTGCTTCTTTCTGCACCTTTCTTGCTTCTTTCTGCACCCCTTTTGCCTCTTTCTGCAGCCCTCTTCCCTCTTTCTGCACCCCTCTTGCCTCTTTTTGCACTTCTCTTGCCTTTTTCTACACCTCTGTTGCTTCTTTCTGCAGTTCTTTTTTTTCTTTCTGCACCTCTCGCTTCTTTCTGCACACCACTTGCCTCTTTCTGCACCCTTCTTCTCTCTTTCTGCACCTCTTTGGCTCTTTGTGCACCTCTCTTGACTCTGTCTGCACTTCTCTTGCATTTTTTGCACCTCTTTTGTTTCTTTCTGCACTTCTCTTCTTTCGGCACCTCTCTTGCTTCTTTCTGCACCACTCTTGCCTTTTTCTACACCACTCTTCCCTGTTTCTGTACCTCACTTGCCTCTTTCCGCACCTCTCTTGCGTCTTTCTGTACTTCTGTTGCCTCTGTCTGTACCTCTCTTGCCTCTTTCTGCAGTTCTCTTGCCTCTTTCTGTAGCTCTGTTGCTTCTTTCTGCACTTCTCTTGCCTCTTTCTACACCCCTCTTGCCTCTTTCTGCACCTCAGTTGCTTATTTCTGCACTGTGTTGTTTCTTTCTGCACCTCTCTTGCTTCTTTCTGCACTCCTCTTGCCTCTTTCTGTACCCCTCTTCCCTCTTTCTGTACCTCTCTTGCCTCTTTCAGCACCTCTCTTGCTTTCTGTACTTCTATTGCATCTTTCTGCACCTTTGTTGCTTCTTTCTGCACGTCTGTTGCTTCTTTCTGCACTTCTCTTGCTTCTTTCGGCACCTCTCTTGCTTCTTTCTGCACCCCTCTTGCCTCTTTCTACACCCCTCTACCCTGTTTCTGAACCTCACTTGCCTCTTTCTGCACCTCTCCTGCATCTTTCTGAAGTTCTCTTGTCTCTTTCTGCACCTCTGTTGCTTCTTTCTGTACTTCTTTTGCCCCTTTCTGCACTGCTCTTGCGTATTTCTGCACCTCTCTTGCCTCTTTCAGTACTTCTCTTGCCTCTTTCTGCACCTTTGATGCTTCTTTATACACTTCTGTTGCTTCTTTCAGTGCCTCTCTTGCTTCTTTCTGCACCCCTCTTGCCTCTTTCTGCACCCCTCTTCCCTCTTTCTGCACCTCTCTTACCTCTTTCTGCACTTCTCTTGCCTCTTTCTGCACCCCTGTTGCTTCTTTCTACACTGCTCTTGCTTTTTTCTGCACCTCTCTTGCTTTTTCCTGCACTCCTCTTGCCTCTTTCTGCACTCCTCTTGCCTCTTTCTGCACCTCTCTTGCCTCTTTCTGCACCTCTCTTGCCTCTTTCTGCACTTCTCTTGCTCTCTTTCTGCACTCTCTCTTGCCTCTTTCTGCACCTCTCTTGCCTCTTTCTGCACTTCTCTTGCTTCTTTCTGCACCTCTCTTGCTTCTTTCTGCACCTCTCTTGCTTCTTTCTGCACCTCTCTTGCTTCTTTCTGCACCTCTCTTGCCTCTTTCTGCACTTCTCTTGCCTCTTTCTGCACCTCTCTTGCCTCTTTCTGCACCTCTGTTGCTCCTTTCTGCGTTTATCTTGCCTGTTTCTGCACCTCTCTTGCTTCTTTCTGCACCTCTCTTGCTTCTTTCTGCACTTCTCTTGCCTCTTTCTGCACCTCTCTTGCCTCTTTCTGCACCTCTCTTGCCTCTTTCTGCACCTCTCTTGCTTCTTTCTGCACCTCTCTTGCTTCTTTCTGCACCTCTCTTGCCTCTTTCTGCACCTCTCTTGCCTCTTTCTGCACCTCTCTTGCCTCTTTCTGCACTCTCTTGCCTCTTTCTGCACCTCTCTTGCTTCTTTCTGCACTTCTCTTGCCTCTTTCTGCACCTCTCTTGCTTCTTTCTGCACTTCTCTTGCCTCTTTCTGCACCTCTCTTGCCTCTTTCTGCACTTCTCTTGCCTCTTTCTGCACTTCTCTTGCCTCTTTCTGCACTTCTCTTGCCTCTTTCTGCACCTCTGTTGCTTCTTTCTGCACTTCTCTTGCTTCTTTCTGCTCCTCTCTTGCTTCTTTCTGCACCCCTCTTGCCTCTTTCTGCACCCCTCTTCCCTCTTTCTGCACCTCTCTTGCCTCTTTCTGCACTTCTCTTGCCTCTTTCTGCACCTCTGTTGCTTCTTTCTGCACTTCTCTTGCTTCTTTCTGCACCTCTCTTGCTTCTTTCTGCACTCCTCTTGCCTCTTTCTGCACCTCTCTTCCCTCTTTCTGCACCTCTCTTGCCTCTTTCTGCACCTCTCTTGCCTCTTTCTGCACTTCTCTTGCCTCTTTCTGCACCTCTCTTGCTTCTTTCTGCACCTCTCTTGCTTCTTTCTGCACCTCTCTTGCTTCTTTCTGCACCTCTCTTGCTTCTTTCTGCACCTCTCTTGCCTCTTTCTGCACTTCCTTGCCTCTTTCTGCACCTCTCTTGCCTCTTTCTGCACCTCTCTTGCTTCTTTCTGCACTTCTCTTGCCTCTTTCTGCACCTCTGTTGCTTCTTTCTGCACTTCTCTTGCCTCTTTCTGCACCTCTCTTGCTTCTTTCTGCACCTCACTTGCCTCTTTCTGCACCCTTCTTCCCTCTTTCTGCACCTCTCTTGCCTCTTTCTGCACCTCTCTTGCCTCTTTCTGCACTCCTCTTGCCTCTTTCTGCATCTCTGTTGCTTCTTTCTGCACTTCTCTTGCCTCTTTCTGCACCTCTCTTGTCTCTTTCTGCACCTCTGTTGCTTCTTTCTGCACCTCTCTTGCCTCTTTCTGCACCCTTCTTGCCTCTTTCTGCACTTCACTTCTCTGGCCTCTTTCTGTACCTCTGTTGCTTCTTTCTGCACTTCTGTTGCTTCTTTCTGCACTTCTCTTGCCTCTTTCTGCACCTCTCTTGCCTCCTTCTGCACCTCTTTTGCTTCTTTCTGCACTTCTCTTGCCTCTTTCTGCACCCTCTTGCCTCTTTCTGCACCCCTCTTGCCTCTTTCTGTACCCCTCTTCCCTCTTTCTGCACCTCTCTTGCCTCTGTCTGCACTTCTCTTGCCTCTGTCAGCACCTCTGTTGCTTCTTTATGCACATCTCTTGCCTCTTTCCGAACCTTGTTATCTCTTTGTGCACCTCTGTTGCTTCTTTCTACACTTCTCTTACCTCCTTCTCCACCCTTTTGTCTCTTTGTGCACCTCTGTTGCTTCTTTCTGCACCTCTCTTTATTCTTTCTGCACTCACTTTGCCTCTTTCTGCACCCCTCTTTCTGCACCTCTCTTGCCGCTTTCTGCACTTCTCTTGCCTCTTTCTGCACCTCTGTTGCTTCTTTCTGCACTTCTCTTGCTACATTCGGCACTTCTCTTGCTTCTTTCTGCTCCCCTCTTGCTTCTTTCTGCAACCCACTTACCTGTTTCTGTACCTCACTTGCCTCTTTCTGCACCTCTCTTCCTTCTTTCAGCACCTCTCTTTCATCTTTCTGCACTTCTCTTGCCTCTTTCTGCACCTTTGATGCTTCTTTATACACTTCTGTTGCTTCTTTCAGCACCTCTCTTGCTTCGTTCTGCACCCCTCTTGCCTCTTTCTGCACCCCTCTTCCCTCTTTCTGCACCTCTCTTACCACTTTCTGCACATCTCTTGCCTCTTTCTGCACTTCTCTTGCCTCTTTCTGCACCTCTGTTGCTTCTTTCTGCACTTCTCTTGCTTCTTTCTGCACCTCTCTTGCTTCTTTCTGCACTCGTCTTGCCTCTTTCTGTACCCCTCTTCCCTCTTTCTGCAGCTCTCTTGCCTCTTTCTGCACCTATCTTTCCTCTTTCTGTACTTCTCACACCTCTTCCTGCAAATCTCTTGTGTCTTTCTGCACTTCTCTTGCCTTTTTCTTCTCCTCTGTTACTACTTTCTGCACCTCTTTTGCTTCTTTCTGCACCGCTCTTGCCTCTTTCGGAACCTTTCTTGCCTCTTTCTGCACCTGTGTTGCTTCTTTCTGCACTTCTCTTGCTTCTTTCTGCTCCTCTCTTGCTTCTTTCTGCACCCCTCTTGCTCTTTCTGCACCCCTCTTCCCTCTTTCTGCACCTCTCCTGCCTCTTTCTGCACCCCTGTTCCTTGTTTCTGCATTGCTCTTGCTTCTTTCTGCACCTTTCTTGCTTCTTTCTGCAGCCCTCTTCCTTCTTTCTACACCTCTCTTGCCTCTTTCTGCACTTCTCTTGCCTCTTTCTGCACCTGTGTTGCTTCATTCTGCAGTTCTTTTGATTATTTCTGCACCTCTCTTGCTTCTTTCTGCACACCACTTGCCTCTTTCTGCACCCTTCTTTCCTCTTTCTGCACCTCTCTTGCCTCTTTGTGCACCTCTCTTGCCTCTTTCTGCACTCCTCTTATCTCTTTCTGCATCTCTGTTGCTTCTTTCTGCACTTCACTTGCCTCTTTCTGCACCCCTCTTGTCTCTTTCTGCACCACTGTTGCTTCTTTCTGCACCTCTCTTGCCTCTTTCAGCACCCTTCTTGCCTCCTTCTGCACTTCACTTCTCTGGCCTATTTCTGTACCTTTGTTGCTTCTTTCTGCACTTCTGTTGCTTCTTTCTGCACTTCTCTTGCCTCTTTCTGAACCTTCTTTCCTTTTTGTGCACCTCTGTTGCTTCTTTCTGCACTTCTCTTGCCTCTTTCTCCACCCTCTTGCCTCTTTGTGCACCCCTCTTCCCTCTTTCTGTACCTCTCTTGCCTCTTTCTGCATATCTCTTGCCTCTTTCTGCACTTCTCTCACCTCTGTCAGCACCTCTGTTGCTTCTTTATGCACTACTCTTGCCTCTTTCCGAACCTTCTTTCCTCTTTGTGCACCTCTTTTGCCTCTTTCTGCACTTCTCTTGCCTCTTTCTGCACCTGTGTTGCTTCTTTCTGCACTTCTCTTGCTTCTTTCTGCTCCACTCTTGCTTCTTTCTTCACCCCTCTTGTCTCTTTCTGCACCACTGTTGCTTCTTTCTGCACTTCTCTTGCTTCTTTCGTGCACTTCTCTTGCCTCTTTCTGCACCTCACTTCTCTGCTCTTTGCTGTACCTCTGTTGCTTCTTTCTACACTTCTCTTACCTCCTTCTCCACCCTTTTGTCTCTTTGTGCACCTCTGTTGCTTCTTTCTGCACCTCTCTTTATTCTTTCTGCACTCACTTTGCCTCTTTCTGCACCCCTCTTTCCTCTTTCTGCACCTCTCTTGCCACTTTCTGCACTTCTCTTGCCTCTTTCTGCACCTCTGTTGCTTCTTTCTGCACTTCTCTTGCTACTTTCAGCACTTTTCTTGCTTCTTTCTGCTCCCCTCTTGCTTCTTTCTGCACCCCACTTCCCTAATTCTGTACCTCACTTGCCTCTTTCTGCACCTATCTTGCTTCTTTCAGCACCTCTCTTGCATCTTTCTGCACTTCTCTTGCCTCTTTCTGCACCTTTGATGCTTCTTTATACACTTCTGTTGCTTCTTTCAGCACCTCTCTTGCTTCTTTCTGCACTCCTCTTGTCTCTTTCTGCACCTCTTCTTCCCTCTTTCTGCACCTCTCTTATCTCTTTCTGCACATCTCTTGCCTCTTTCTGAAGCTCTCTTGCCTCTTTCTGCACCTCTCTTGCCTCTTTCTTCACTTCTCTTGCCTCTTTCTGCACCTCTGTTGCTTCTTTCTGCACTTCTCTTGCCTCTTTCTGCTCCCCTCTTGCCTCTTTCTTCACCTCTCTTGCCTCTTTCTGCACCTCTCTTCCCTCTTTCTGCACTTCTCATGCCTCTTTCTGCACCTCTCTTGCTGTCTTTCTGCACTTCTCTTGCCTCTTTCTGCACCTCTGTTACTTCTTTCTGCACCTCTTTTGCTTCTTTCTGCACCGCTCTTGCCTCTTTCTGCACTTTCTTGCCTCTTTCTGCACCTCTGTTGCTTCTTTCTGCACTTCTTTTGCTTCTTTCTGCTCCTCTCTTGCTTCTTTCTGCACCCCTCTTGCCTCTTTCTGCACCCCTCTTCCCTTTTTCTGCACCCCTCTTCCCCCTTTGTGCATCTCTGTTGCCTTCTTTCTGCATTGCTCTTGCTTCTTTCTGCACCTTTCTTGCTTCTTTCTGCAGCCTTCTCTTGCCTTTCTTTCTGCACCTCTCTTGCCTCTTTCTGCACTTCTCTTGCCTCTTTCTGCACCTCTGTTGCTTCTTTCTGCAGTTCTTTTGCTTCTTTCTGCACCTCTCTTGCTTCTTTCTGCACACCTCTTGCCTCTTTCTGCACCTCTCTTCCCTCTTTCTGCACCTCTCTTGCCTCTTTCTGCACCTCTCTTGCCTCTTTCTGCACTTCTCTTGCCTCTTTCTGCACCTCTGTTGCTTCTTTCTGCACTTCTCTTGCCTTCTTTCTGCACCTCTCTTGCCTCTTTCTGCACCTCTCTTGCTTCTTTCTGCACCTCTCTTGCCTCTTTCTGCACCCCTCTTGCCTCTTTCTGCACTTCTCTTGCCTCTTTCTGCACCTCTCTTGCTTCTTTCTGCACTTCTGTTGCCTCTTTCTGCACTTCTCTTGCCTCTTTCTGCACCTCTCTTGCCTCTTTCTGCACCTCTGTTGCTTCTTTCTGCACCTCTCTTGCCTCTTTCTGCAGTTATCTTGCCTCTTTCTGCACCCCTCTTTCTGCACCTCTCTTGCCTCTTTCTGCAGTCCCCTTGCCTCTTTCTGCAGTTATCATGCCTCTTTCTGCACCTCTGTTGCTTCTTTCTGCACTTCTCTTGCCTCTTTCTGCACCCCTCTTGCTTGTTTCTGCACTTCTCTTGCTTCCTTCTGCATATCTCTTCCTTCTTTCAGCACCTCTCTTGCCTCTCTCTGCATATCTTTTGCATCTTTCTGCACTTCTCTTGCTTCTTTCTGCACCTCTTGCTTCTTTCTGCACTTCTCTTGCCTCTTTCTGCACCTCTGTTGCTTCTTTCTGCACTTCTCTTGCCTCTTTCTGCACCTCTCTTGTCTCTTTCTGCACCTCTGTTGCTTCTTTCTGCACCTCTCTTGCTTCTTTCTGCACTCACTCTTGCCTCTTTCTGCACCTCTCTTGCTTCTTTCTGCATCTCTCTTGCCTCTTTCTGCACTTCTCTTGCCTCTTTCTTCACCTCTGTTGCTTCTTTCTGCACTTCTCTTGCTACTTTCTGCACCTCTCTTGCTTCTTTCTGCACTTCTCTTGCTTCTTTCTGCACCCCTCTTGCCTCTTTCTGTACCTCACTTGCCTCTTTCTGCACCTCTCTTGCTTCTTTCAGCACCTCTCTTGCATCTTTCTGCACTTCTCTTGCCTCTTTCTGCACCTTTGATGCTTCTTTATACACTTCTGTTGCTTCTTTCAGCACCTCTCTTGCTTCTTTCTGCACTCCTCTTGTCTCTTTCTGCACCTCTTCTTCCCTCTTTCTGCACCTCTCTTGCCTCTTTCTTCACTTCTCTGGCCTCTTTCTGCACCTCTCTTGCCTCTTTCTGCACCTCTCTTGCCTCTTTCTGCACTTCTCTTGCCTCTTTCTGCACCTCTGTTGCTTCTTTCTGCACTTCTCTTGCCTCTTTCTGCACCTCTCTTGCTTCTTTCTGTCACCCCTCTTGCCTCTTTCTGCACCCCTGTTCCCTCTTTCTGCACCTCTCTTGCCTCTTTCTGCACCTCTCTTGCCTTCTTTCTGCACTTCTCTTGCCTCTTTCTGCACCTCTCTTGCTTCTTTCTGCACTTCTCTTGCTTCTTTCTGCAGCTCTCTTGCTTCTTTCTGCACCTCTCTTGCCTCTTTCTGCACCTCTCTTGCCTCTTTCTACACCTCTGTTGCTTCTTTCTGCACTCTCTTGTTTCTTTCTGCACCTCTCTTGCTTCTTTCTGCACTCCTCTTGCCTCTTTCTGCACCCCTCTTCCCTCTTTCTGCACCTCTCTTGCCTCTTTCTGCACCTCTCTTGCCTCTTTCTGCACTTCTCTTGCCTCTTTCTGCACCTCTGTTGCTTCTTTCTGCACTTCTCTTGCTTCTTTCTGCACCTCTCTTGCTTCTTTCTGCACCCCTCTTGCCTCTTTCTACACCTCTCTTCCCTATTTCTGTACCTCACTTGCCTCTTTCTGCACCTCTCTTGCCTCTTTCTGTACTCCTCTGTTGCTACTTTCTGCACCTCTTTTGCTTCTTTCTGCACCGCTCTTGCCTCTTTCGGAACCTTTCTTGCCTCTTTCTGCACCTGTGTTGCTTCTTTCTGCACTTCTCTTGCTTCTTTCTGCTCCTCTCTTGCTTCTTTCTGCACCCCTCTTGCTCTTTCTGCACCCCTCTTCCCTCTTTCTGCACCTCTCCTGCCTCTTTCTGCACCCCTGTTCCTTGTTTCTGCATTGCTCTTGCTTCTTTCTGCACCTTTCTTGCTTCTTTCTGCACCTTTTGCCTCTTTCTGCAGCCCTCTTCCTTCTTTCTACACCTCTCTTGCCTCTTTCTGCACTTCTCTTGCCTCTTTCTGCACCTGTGTTGCTTCATTCTGCAGTTCTTTTGATTATTTCTGCACCTCTCTTGCTTCTTTCTGCACACCACTTGCCTCTTTCTGCACCCTTCTTTCCTCTTTCTGCACCTCTCTTGCCTCTTTCTGCACCTCTCTTGCCTCTTTCTGCACTCCTCTTATCTCTTTCTGCATCTCTGTTGCTTCTTTCTGCACTTCTCTTGCCTCTTTCTGCACCCCTCTTGTCTCTTTCTGCACCACTGTTGCTTCTTTCTGCACCTCTCTTGCCTCTTTCAGCACCCTTCTTGCCTCCTTCTGCACTTCACTTCTCTGGCCTATTTCTGTACCTTTGTTGCTTCTTTCTGCACTTCTGTTGCTTCTTTCTGCACTTCTCTTGCCTCTTTCTGAACCTTCTTTCCTTTTTGTGCACCTCTGTTGCTTCTTTCTGCACTTCTCTTGCCTCTTTCTCCACCCTCTTGCCTCTTTGTGCACCCCTCTTCCCTCTTTCTGTACCTCTCTTGCCTCTTTCTGCATATCTCTTGCCTCTTTCTGCACTTCTCTTCACCTCTGTCAGCACCTCTGTTGCTTCTTTATGCACTACTCTTGCCTCTTTCCGAACCTTCTTTCCTCTTTGTGCACCTCTTTTGCCTCTTTCTGCACTTCTCTTGCCTCTTTCTGCACCTGTGTTGCTTCTTTCTGCACTTCTCTTGCTTCTTTCTGCTCCACTCTTGCTTCTTTCTTCACCCCTCTTGTCTCTTTCTGCACCACTGTTGCTTCTTTCTGCACCTCTCTTGCCTCTTTCAGCACCCTTCTTGCCTCCTTCTGCACTTCACTTCTCTGGCCTATTTCTGTACCTTTGTTGCTTCTTTCTACACTTCTGTTGCTTCTTTGTGCACTTCTCTTGCCTCTTTCTGAACCTTCTTTCCTCTTTGTGCACCTCTGTTGCTTCTTTCTACACTTCTCTTACCTCCTTCTCCACCCTTTTGTCTCTTTGTGCACCTCTGTTGCTTCTTTCTGCACCTCTCTTTATTCTTTCTGCACTCACTTTGCCTCTTTCTGCACCCCTCTTTCCTCTTTCTGCACCTCTCTTGCCACTTTCTGCACTTCTCTTGCCTCTTTCTGCACCTCTGTTGCTTCTTTCTGCACTTCTCTTGCTACTTTCAGCACTTTTCTTGCTTCTTTCTGCTCCCCTCTTGCTTCTTTCTGCACCCCACTTCCCTAATTCTGTACCTCACTTGCCTCTTTCTGCACCTATCTTGCTTCTTTCAGCACCTCTCGCATCTTTCTGCACTTCTCTTGCCTCTTTCTGCACCTTTGATGCTTCTTTATACACTTCTGTTGCTTCTTTCAGCACCTCTCTTGCTTCTTTCTGCACTCCTCTTGTCTCTTTCTGCACCTCTTCTTCCCTCTTTCTGCACCTCTCTTATCTCTTTCTGCACATCTCTTGCCTCTTTCTGAAGCTCTCTTGCCTCTTTCTGCACCTCTCTTGCCTCTTTCTTCACTTCTCTTGCCTCTTTCTGCACCTGTGTTGCTTCTTTCTGCACTTCTCTTGCCTCTTTCTGCTCCACTCTTGCTTCTTTCTTCACCCCTCTTGCCTCTTTCTGCACCCCTGTTCCCTCTTTCTGCACCTCTCCTGCCTCTTTCTGCACCCCTGTTCCTTCTTTCTGCACTGCTCTTGCTTCTTTCTGCACCTTTCTTGCTTCTTTCTGCACCCCTTTTGCTCTTTCTGCAGCCCTCTTCCCTCTTTCTGCACCTCTCTTGCCTCTTTCTGCACTTCTCTTGCCTCTTTCTACACCTCTGTTGCTTCTTTCTGCAGTTCTTTGTTTCTTTCTGCACCTCTCTTGCTTCTTTCTGCACACCACTTGCCTCTTTCTGCACCCTTCTTCTCTCTTTCTGCACCTCTCTTGGCTCTTTGTGCACCTCTCTTGACTCTGTCTGCACTTCTCTTGCCTATTTCTGCACCTCTTTTGTTTCTTTCTGCACTTCTCTTGCTTCTTTCGGCACCTCTCTTGCTTCTTTCTGCACCACTCTTGCCTCTTTCTACACCACTCTTCCCTGTTTCTGTACCTCACTTGCCTCTTTCCGCACCTCTCTTGCGTCTTTCTGTACTTCTGTTGCCTCTGTCTGTACCTCTCTTGCCTCTTTCTGCAGTTCTATTGCCTTTTCTGTAGCACTGTTGCTTCTTTCTGCACCTCTCTTGCCTCTTTCTGCACCCTCTTGCCTCTTTCTGCACCTCAGTTGCTTATTTCTGCACTGTGTTGTTTCTTTCTGCACCTCTCTTGCTTCTTTCTGCACTACCTCTTGCCTCTTTCTGTACCCCTCTTCCCTCTTTCTGCACCTCTCTTGCCTCTTTCAGCACCTCTCTTGCTTTCTGTACTTCTCTTGCATCTTTCTGCATCTTTGTTGCTTCTTTCTGCACGTCTGTTGCTTCTTTCTGCACTTCTCTTGCTTCTTTCGGCACCTCTCTTGCTTCTTTCTGCACCCCTCTTGCCTCTTTCTACACCCCTCTACCCTGTTTCTGTACCTCACTTGCCTCTTTCTGCACCTCTCCTGCATTTTTCTGCAGTTCTCTTGTCTCTTTCTGCACCTCTGTTGCTTCTTTCTGTACTTCTTTTGCCTCTTTCTGCACCGCTCTTGCGTCTTTCTGCACCTCTCTTGCCTCTTTCAGTACTTCTCTTGCCTCTTTCTGCACCTTTGATGCTTCTTTATACACTTCTGTTGCTTCTTTCAGCACCTCTCTTGCTTCTTTCTGCACCCCTCTTGCCTCTTTCTGCACCTCTCTTACCTCTTTCTGCACATCTCTTGCCTCTTTCTGCACTTCTCTTGCCTCTTTCTGCACCCCTGTTGCTTCTTTCTACACTGCTCTTGCTTTTTTCTGCACCTCTCTTGCTTTTTCCTGCACTCGTCTTGCCTCTTTCTGCACCCCTCTTTCCTCTTTCTGAAGTTCTCTTGCCTCTTTCTGCACCTCTCTTGCCTCTTTCTGCACTTCTCTTGCTTCTTTCTGCACCTCTCTTGCTTCTTTCTTCACCTCTTGCCTCTTTCTGCACCCTGTTCCTCTTTCTGCACCTCTTGCCTCTTTCTGCACCTCTGTTGCTTCTTTCTACACTGCTCTTGCTTCTTTCTGCACCTCTCTTGCTTCTTTCTGCACCTCTCTTGCCTCTTTCTGCAGCCCTCTTCCCTCTTTCTGCACCTCTCTTGCCTTTTTTTGCACTTCTCTTGCCTCTTTCTACACCTCTGTTGCTTCTTTCTGCAGTTCTTTTTTTCTTTCTGCACCTCTCTTGCTTCTTTCTGCACACCACTTGCCTCTTCCTGCACCCTTCTTCTCTCTTTCTGCACCTCTTTGGCTCTTTGTGCACCTCTCTTGACTCTGTCTGCACTTCTCTTGCCTATTTTGCACCTCTTTTGTTTCTTTCTGCACTTCTCTTGCTTCTTTCGGCACCTCTCTTGCTTCTTTCTGCACCACTCTTGCCTTTTTCTACACCACTCTTCCCTGTTTCTGTACCTCACTTGCCTCTTTCCGCACCTCTCTTGCGTCTTTCTGTACTTCTGTTGCCTCTGTCTGTACCTCTCTTGCCTCTTTCTGCAGTTCTCTTGCCTCTTTCTGTAGCTCTGTTGCTTCTTTCTGCACTTCTCTTGCCTCTTTCTGCACCCCTCTTGCCTCTTTCTGCACCTCTGTTGCTTGTTTAGGCACTGTGTTGTTTCTTTCCGCACCTCTCTTGCTTCTTTCTGCACTCCTCTTGCCTCTTTCTGTACCCCTCTTTCCTCTTTCTGCACCTCTCTTGCCTCTTTCAGCACCTCTCTTGCTTTCTGTACTTCTCTTGCATCTTTCTGCACCTTTGTTGCTTCTTTCTGCACGTCTGTTGCTTCTTTCTGCAATTCTCTTGCTTCTTTCGGCACCTCTCTTGCTTCTTTCTGCACCCCTCTTGCCTCTTTCTACACCCCTCTACCCTGTTTCTGTACCTCACTTGCCTCTTTCTGCACCTCTCCTGCATCTTTCTGAAGTTCTCTTGTCTCTTTCTGCACCTCTGTTGCTTCTTTCTGCACTTCTTTTGCCCCTTTCTGCACCGCTCTTCCATCTTTCTGCACCTCTCTTGCCTTTTTCAGTACTTCTCTTGCCTCTTTCTGCACCTCTTTTGCTTCTTTCTGTACTTCTGTTGCTTCTTTCTGTGCCTCTCTTGCTTCTTTCTGCACCCCTCTTGCCTCTTTCTGCACCCCTCTTCCCTCTTTCTGCACCTCTCTTACCTCTTTCTGCACTTCTCTTGCCTCTTTCTGCACCCCTGTTGCTTCTTTCTACACTGCTCTTGCTTTTTTCTGCACCTCTCTTGCTTTTTCCTGCACTTGTCTTGCCTCTTTCTGCACCCCTCTTTCCTCTTTCTGAAGTTCTCTTGCCTCTTTCTGCACCTCTCTTGCTTCTTTCTGCACTTCTCTTGCCTCTTTCTGCACCTCTCTTGCTTCTTTCTGCACTTCTCTTGCCTCTTTCTGCACCTCTGTTGCCTCTTTCTGCACTTCTCTTGCCTCTTTCTGCAGTTCTCTTGCCTCTTTCTGCACCTCTCTTGCCTCTTTCTGCACTTCTCTTGCCTCTTTCTGCACCTCTCTTGCTTCTTTCTGCACTTCTCTTGCCTCTTTCTGCACCCCTCTTCCCTCTTTCTGCACCTCTCTTGCCTCTTTCTGCACCTCTCTTGCCTCTTTCTGCACTTCTCTTGCCTCTTTCTGCACCTCTCTTGCTTCTTTCTGCACTTCTCTTGCCTCTTTCTGCACCTCTCTTGCTTCTTTCTGCACCTCTCTTGCTTCTTTCTGCACCCCTCTTGCCTCTTTCTGCACCTTTGTTGCTTCTTTCTGCACCTCTGTTGCTTCTTTCTGCACTTCTCTTGCTTCTTTCTGCACCTCTCTTGCTTCTTTCTGCACCCCTCTTGCCTCTTTCTGCACCCCTCTTGCCTCTTTCTGCACTTCTCTTGCCTCTTTCTGCACCTCTCTTGCTTCTTTCTGCACTTCTCTTGCTTCTTTCTGCACCTATCTTGCTTCTTTCTGCACTTCTCTTGCCTCTTTCTGCACCTCTCTTGCCTCTTTCTGCATGTCTCTTGCCTTTTTCTGCACTTCTCTTGTGTCTTTGTGCACCTTTGCTTCTTTCAGCACTTCTCTTGCTTCTTTCTGCACCTCTCTTGCTTCTTTCTGTCCCCTCTTGCCTCTTTCTGCACCTCTCTTGCCTCTTTCTGCACTTCTCTTGCCTCTTTCTGCACCTCTCTTGCCTCTTTCTGCACTTCTCTTCTCTGCCTCTTTCTGCACCTCTCTTGCTTCTTTCTGCACTTCTCTTGCCTCTTTCTGCACCTCTCTTGCCTCTTTCTGCACTTCTCTTGCCTCTTTCTGCACCTATGTTGCTTCTTTCAGCACTTCTCTTGCCTCTTTCTGCACCCTTCTTGCCTCTTTCTGCACCTCTCTTGCCTCTTTCTGCATCTCACTTGCCTCTTTCTGCACTTCTCTTGCCTCTTTCTGCACCTCTGTTGCTTCTTTCTGCACTTCTCTTGCTTCTTTCTGCACCTCTCTTGCCTCTTTCTGCACCTCTCTTGCCTCTTTCTGCACCTCTCTTGCCTCTTTCTGCACCTCTCTTGCCTCTTTCTGCACTTCTCTTGCCTCTTTCTGCACCTCTCTTGCTTCTTTCTGCACTTCTCTTGCCTCTTTCTGCACCTCTCTTGCTTCTTTCTGCACCTCTCTTGCCTCTTTCTGCACCTCTCTTGCTCTCTTTCTGCACCTCTTTGCCTCTTTCTGCACCTCTCTTGACTTCTTTCTGCACTTCTCTTGCTTCTTTCAGCACCTCTCTTGCTTCTTTCTGCACTTCTCTTGCCTCTTTCTGCACCTCTCTTGCTTCTTTCTGCACCTCTCTTGCCTCTTTCTGCACCTCTCTTGCCTCTTTCTGCACCTCTCTTGCCTCTTTCTGCACCTCTCTTGCCTCTTTCTGCACTTCTCTTGCCTCTTTCTGCACCTCTGTTGCTTCTTTCTGCACTTCTCTTGCCTCTTTCTGCTACCTCTCTTGCTTCTTTCTGCACTCCTCTTGCCTCTTTCTGTACCCCTCTTCCCTCTTTCTGCTCCTCTCTTGCTTCTTTCTGCATCTCTGTTGCTTCTTTCTGCACTGCTCTTGCTTCTTTCTGCACCTCTCTTGCTTCTTTCTGCACCCCTCTTGCCTCTTTCTGCAGCCTCTCTTGCCTCTTTCTGCACCTCTCTTGCCTCTTTCTGCACTTCTCTTGCCTCTTTCTGCACCTCTGTTGCTTCTTTCTGCACTTCTCTTGCTTCTTTCTGCACCTCTCTTGCTTCTTTCTGCACACCTCTTGCCTCTTTCTGCACCCCTCTTCTCTCTTTCTGCACCTCTCTTGCCTCTTTCTGCACCTCTCTTGACTCTGTCTGCACTTCTCTTGCCTCTTTCTGCACCTCTCTTGTTTCTTTCTGCACTTCTCTTGCTTCTTTCTGCACCTCTCTTGCTTCTTTCTGCACCACTCTTGCCTCTTTCTGCACCACTCTTCCCTGTTTCTGTACCTCACTTGCCTCTTTCCGCACCTCTCTTGCGTCTTTCTGTACTTCTGTTGCCTCTGTCTGTACCTCTCTTGCCTCTTTCTGCACCCCTCTTGCCTCTTTCTGCAGCTCTCTAGCCTCTTTCTGCACCTCTCTTGCCTCTTTCTACACCCCTCTTGCCTCTTTCTGCACCTCATGTTGCTTATTTCTGCACTGTGTTGTTTCTTTCTGCACCTCTCTTGCTTCTTTCTGCACTCCTCTTGCCTCTTTCTGTACCCCTCTTCCCTCTTTCTGTACCTCTCTTGCCTCTTTCAGCACCTCTCTTGCTTTCTGTACTTCTCTTGCATCTTTCTGCACCTTTGTTGCTTCTTTCTGCACGTCTGTTGCTTCTTTCTGCACTTCTCTTGCTTCTTTCGGCACCTCTCTTGCTTCTTTCTGCACCCCTCTTGCCTCTTTCTACACCCCTCTACCCTGTTTCTGCACCTCACTTGCCTCTTTCTGCACCTCTCCTGCATCTTTCTGCAGTTCTCTTGTCTCTTTCTGCACCTCTGTTGCTTCTTTCTGTACCTTTCTCTTGCTCTCTATTCTGCACCTCTCTTGCCTCTTTCTGTACCTCTCTTGCCTCTTTCTGCACTTCTCTTAGCCTTCGTTTCTGTCACCTCTCTTGCTTCTTTCTGCACCTCTCTTGCCTCTTTCTGCACCTCTCTTCCTCTTTCTGCACCTCTCTTGCCTCTTTCTGCACTTCTCTTGCCTCTTTCTGCACCTCTGTTGCTTCTTTCTGCACTTCTCTTGCTTCTTTCTGCATCCTCTCTTGCTTCTTTCTGCACCTCTCTTGCCTCTTTCTGCACCTCTGTTGCCTCTTTCTGCACTTCTCTTGCTTCTTTCTGCACCTCTCTTGCTTCTTTCTGCACTCCTCTTGCCTCTTTCTGCACCCCTGTTGCCTCTTTCTGCACCTCTCTTGCCTCTTTCTGCAGCCCTCTTCCCTCTTTCTGCACCTCTCTTGCCTCTTTCTGCACTTCTCTTGCCTCTTTCTACACCTCTGTTGCTTCTTTCTGCAGTTCTCTTCTTCTTTCTGCACCTCTCTTGCTTCTTTCTGCACACCTCTTGCCTCTTTCTGCACCCTTCTTCTCTCTTTCTGCACCTCTTTGGCTCTTTCTGCACCTCTCTTGCCTCTGTCTGCACTTCTCTTGCCTCTTTCTGCACCTCTGTTGTTTCTTTCTGCACTTCTCTTGCTTCTTTCTGCACCTCTCTTGCTTCTTTCTGCACCACTCTTGCCTCTTTCTGCACCACTCTTCCCTGTTTCTGTACCTCACTTGCCTCTTTCCGCACCTCTCTTGCGTCTTTCTGTACTTCTGTTGCCTCTGTCTGTACCTCTCTTGCCTCTTTCTGCAGTTCTCTTGCCTCTTTCTGCAGCTCTGTTGCTTCTTTCTGCACTTCTCTTGCCTCTTTCTGCACCCCTCTTGCCTCTTTCTGCACCTTTGTTGCTTCTTTCTGCACTTGTGTTGTTTCTTTCTGCACCTCTCTTGCTTCTTTCTGCACTCCTCTTGCCTCTTTCTGTACCCCTCTTCCCTCTTTCTGCACCTCTCTTGCCTCTTTCAGCACCTCTCTTGCCTTTTTCTGTACTTCTCTTGCATCTTTCTGCACCTCTGTTGCTTCTTTCTGCACGTCTGTTGCTTCTTTCTGCACTTCTCTTGCTTCTTTCGGCACCTCTCTTGCTTCTTTCTGCACCCCTCTTGCCTCTTTCTACACCCCTCTACCCTGTTTCTGTACCTCACTTGCCTCTTTCTGCACCTCTCTTGCCTCTTTCTGTAGTTCTCTTGTCTCTTTCTGCACCTCTGTTGCTTCTTTCTGCACTTCTCTTGCCTCTTTCTGCACCGCTCTTGCCTCTTTCTGCACCTCTCTTGCCTCTTTCTGCACCTCTCTTGCCTCTTTCTGCACTTCTCTTGCCTCTTTCTGCACTTCTGTTGCTTCTTTCAGCACCTCTCTTGCTTCTTTCTGCACCCCTCTTGCCTCTTTCTGCACCTCTCTTGCCTCTTTCTGCACTTCTCTTGCCTCTTTCTGCACTTCTCTTGCCTCTTTCTGCACCTCTGTTGCTTCTTTCTGCACTTCTCTTGCTTCTTTCTGCACCTCTTTTGCTTCTTTCTGCACCCCTCTTATGTCTTTCTGCACCCCTCTTGCCTCTTTCTGCACTTCTCTTGCCTCTTTCTGCACCTCTCTTGCCTCTTTCTGCACCTCTCTTGCCTCTTTCTGCACGTCTCTACTCTTGCTCTCTTTCTGCACCTCTCTTGCTTCTTTCTGCACCCCTCTTGCCTCTTTCTGCACCCCTCTTGCCTCTTTCTGCACCTCTCTTGCCTCTTTCTGCACCTCTCTTGCCTCTTTCTGCACTTCTCTTGCCTCTTTCTGCACCTCTGTTGCTTCTTTCTGCACTTCTCTTGCTTCTTTCTGCACCTCTCTTGCTTCTTTCTGCACCCCTCTTGCCTCTTTCTGCACCTCTCTTCCCTCTTTCTGCACCTCTCTTGCCTCTTTCTGCACCTCTCTTGCCTCTTTCTGCACTTCTCTTGCCTCTTTCTGCACCTCTCTTGCTTCTTTCTGCATTTCTCTTGCTTCTTTCTTACCGTTTCTTGCTTCTTTCTGCACTCCTCTTGCCTCTTTCTGCACCTCTCTTGCCTCTTTCTGCACCTCTCTTGCCTCTTTCTGCACCTCTCTTGCCTCTTTCTGCACTTCTCTTGCCTCTTTCTGCACCTCTCTTGCCTCTTTCTGCACTTCTCTTGCCTCTTTCTGCACCTCTCTTGCTTCTTTCTGCACCACTCTTGCCTCTTTCTGCACCCGTCTTCCCTCTTTCTGCACCTCTCTTGCCTCTTTCTGCACTTCTCTTGCCTCTTTCTGCACCTCTCTTGCTTCTTTCTGCACTTCTCTTGCTTCTTTCTGCACCTCTCTTGCTTCTTTCTGCACCTCTCTTGCCTCTTTCTGCACCCCTCTTGCTTCTTTCTGAACCTCTCTTGCTTCTTTCTGCACCTCTCTTGCCTCTTTCTGCACCTCTCTTGCCTCTTTCTGCACCTCTCTTGCCTCTTTCTGCACCTCTCTCTGCTTCTTTCTGCACTTCTCTTGCCTCTTTCTGCACCTCTCTTGCCTCTTTCTGCACCTCTCTTGCCTCTTTCTGCACCTCTCTTGCCTCTTTCTGCACCTCTCTTGCCTCTTTCTGTACCTCTCTTGCCTCTTTCTGCACCTCTCTTGCCTCTTTCTGCACCTCTCTTGCCTCTTTCTGCACTTCTCTTGCCTCTTTCTGCACCTCTCTTGCCTCTTTCTGCACCTCTCTTGCCTCTTTCTGCACCTCTCTTGCCTCTTTCTGCACTCTCTTGCTTCTTTCTGCACTTCTCTTGCCTCTTTCTGCACCTCTCTTGCCTCTTTCTGCACTCCTCTTGCCTCTTTCTACACCTCTCTTGCTTCTTTATGCACTTCTCTTGCCTCTTTCTGCACTCTCTTGCCTCTTTCTGCCCTTCTCTTGCCTCTTTCTGCACCTCTGTTGCTTCTTTCTGCACTTCTCTTGCTTCTTTCTGCACCTCTCTTGCTTCTTTCTGCACCCCTCTTGCCTCTTTCTGCACCCCTCTTCCCTCTTTCTGCACCTCACTTGCCTCTTTCTGCACCTCTCTTGCTTCTTTCTGCACTGCTCTTGCTCTCTTTCTGCACCTCTCTTGCTTCTTTCTGCACCTTCTTTTGCCTCTTTCTGCACCGCTCTTGCCTCTTTCTGCACCTCTCTTGCCTCTTTCTGCACTTCTCTAGCCTCTTTCGGCGCCTCTGTTATTTCTTTCTACACTTCTCTTGCTTCTTTCATCACCTCTCTTGCTTCTTTCTGCACCCCTCTTGCCTCTTTCTGCACCCCTCTTCCCTCTTTCTGCACCTCTCTTGCCTCTTTCTGCACCTCTCTTGCCTCTTTCTGCACTTCTCTTGCTTCTTTCTGCACCTCTCTTGCTTCTTTCTGCACCTCTCTTGCTTCTTTCTGCACTCTCTTGCTTCTTTCTGCACTTCTCTTGCCTCTTTCTGCACCTCTCTTGCCTCTTTCTGCATGTCTCTTGCCTTTTTCTGCACTTCTCTTGTGTCTTTCTGCACCTTTGCTTCTTTCAGCACTTCTCTTGCTTCTTTCTGCACCTCTCTTGCTTCTTTCTGCTCCCCTCTTGCCTCTTTCTGCACCTCTCTTGCCTCTTTCTGCACTTCTCTTGCCTCTTTCTGCACCTCTCTTGCCTCTTTCTGCACTTCTCTTGCTTCTTTCTGCACCTCTGTTGCTTCTTTCTGCACTTCTCTTGCTTCTTTCTGCACCTCTCTTGCTTCTTTCTGCACACCTCTTGCCTCTTTCTGCACCCCTCTTGCCTCTTTCTGCACCTCTCTTGCCTCTTTCTGCACCTCTCTTGCCTCTTTCTGCACTTCTCTTGCCTCTTTCTGCACCTCTGTTGCTTCTTTCTGCACTTCTCTTGCTTCTTTCTGCACCTCTCTTGCTTCTTTCTGCACCACTCTTGCTTCTTTCTGCACCCCTCTACCCTGTTTCTGCACCTCACTTGCCTCTTTTTGCACCTCTCTTGCCTCTTTCTGCACTCCTCTTGCCTCTTTCTGTACCTCTCTTGCTTCTTTCTGCAGTTCTCTTACCTCTTTCCGCACCTCTGTTGCTTCTTTCTGCACTTCTCTTGCCTCTTACTGCACCCCTCTTGCCTCTTTCTGCACCTCTGTTGCTTCTTTCTGCACTTGTGTCTTGTCTTCTTTCTGCACCTCTCTTGCTTCTTTCTGCACCTCTCTTGCCTCTTTCTGCACCTCTCTTGCCTCTTTCTGCACCTCTCTTGCCTCTTTCTGCACCTCTCTTGCCTCTTTCTGCAGTTTTCTTGCGTCTTTCTGCACTTCTGTTGCTTCTTTTTACACCTCTGTTGCTTCTTTCTGCACTTCTCTTGCTTCTTTCTGTACCTCTCTTGCTTCTTTCTGCACCCCTCTTGCCTCTTTCTGCACCCCTCTACCCTCTTTCTGCACCTCTCTTGCCTCTTTCTGCACCTCTCTTGCCTCTTTCTGCACTTCTCTTGCCTCTTTCTGCACCTTTGTTGTTCTTTATACACTTCTGTTGGCTAACTCCAGCCTC
>CAWUFW010026660.1:0-31898 GCA_963921515.1 Calotriton arnoldi
ATGGGATCTGCCTCTTATGTTGCCCCCACTTTTTTTCTGATGTTAGCACTGGTTTCTGGCTATAGTCTGGCTGGGTCCCTGCCAATCAGGGCCCCAGCCTCTCTGTTCTCTCTAAACGACATGGAGTGCACTCTAGGTGCACTAGTGATTGGATACTGTGGTGCCTTATGAGTCCCTAGTATATGGTACCTTAGGTGCCAAGGGCATAGGTACTTCACAGGCCTACCAGGGGCTGCAGCATGTGTTATGCCACCCCTGGGAAGCAGTCTAAATCTGACACCACAGGCCTGCTACTGCAGCCTGGGTGAGGTGGTGCTAGCACCCCTCACTGAGATATAGGTTTCCTATATCTCTCCTGCACACACATATAAACCTATCAGTCACCCCTAAGGCAGGCCCTATCAATCCTGAGGGCAGGGTGCTTGGCTTCTATGTGAGGGGGTGCCTCTGCCTGAGCAGGGCCCCTCTGCAGCTCTCAGAGTCCATTCTCTGGTGCTGTTTGTGGATGCGGTTAAACCATATACTATTTAAGTGCATTATATCCTCGCGGTAAATGCTAACTTTGGAATGGCTGCATCAAAACATGTCGTGTTTGGTGTCAAACATCTTGGAATACTACCCCCCGCCAATCTTGGCGGCGGGGGTAGCATTCCACCCTTCTAGAGGGATAAGACATGTACCTGCTGTGGAAACGCGGTAGAATCCTAAAGAGCCCTGGCATCACAAAATGGATGCCACCAGTCACAGACACTGGGCTGCCCTCCTGCTGATGACCGAAACTCGCAGTGGAGGAAGCCCAACAATAGGCATCCTGTCACAGGGAGGTGTAACCACCTTCCAGACAGGGTTTAGTGTATTGGGGCTGGGTGGGTGCACTCTTAGAGTGCTTTGAAGTCCTGCACTGGGGGAGCAGAAGGCTCCTCTGTGCATATGCCAGTTCAAACCAGCTCAGGGGCTACCTGCCCCTGCTCTGGCGCGAAACTGGACAAAGGGAAGTGGGTGTAGCCACCCCTCCCTTGACCCTCCCATAGGTGGGGTCATAGAGCTAGTCCATCCCCTCTTTTAGTATAAGAGGGGGAACCTTGCCATTGCAAAGCAGATAACCCCTGGACGACGCTCTACAGAAGAATCCTGGCCCTTCGACGTTCCACTACCTTTGGAAGACAGAAGAATCTCCCTTGGAGTCAAGGAGTGACTCCCCTGCTTGGCAGGCACCAAAAACGACAACGACGGTCGCAAACTACGCCGCTCCCGCCGGAGTCCGAAGTCCCTGCAGCCCAAGAAGTGGATTTCCTGACCTCTCCCAGGCCATCGTGAGTCCCCAGCGAAGCTGAGGCAAGTGGACCCCACGAGTAACGAGGAACCGCGACCCCTGGGTACCGTGCACTATTGTCGAGTGCAACCCCTTCACAACGTTCTACGAACTTGTGCTTTGGACCACGTGTGGTCCCGACCTCCAGCAGGAATCCCTCCGAAGATCAGAGGCCTACACCGTCCCGAGTGACCGTGGGCCCCTGTTGAGTGATTCCGCCCGAGGTGTCTTCGCGATCCCTTGCCCGCTGGCTTGTGGGTCCCCAGAAGACTTCTTAAAGAAACCAAAGGGCTCCCCTGGTTGCTCCAGGCCTGCCCTGACTTACCCTCGCTGGGTGAGTCCCTCAGACCTTGCTGGTCTGCGCCATCGACTTTTCTTCATCTCCCCGAGACTTGCTGCTGCCAAGGCTTGTTGGCTCCGATCGAGTTGCCGACACCGCAGTCAGCTGCAGACGTCGAGGGACACACCGAATCCAGCTCCTGGTCGTCGTCGACGCCTCCTGGACCACGTGGCTGAAGAGTCAAGGCACCCGCAACCGACCTGAAGCGACCGACGACGGTGGGCATCCATCTTCCTTGCCCCGGGTCACTGCCAAGTGACTTTGAACACTGTCCCCTCTGCTTTCAGGTCATCCTTCTTCAGAATCCAGGCTTGGATTCCACCGGACACTTCTTCAGCTCCCGCAAGCAGCAAGTCTTCTTTGTTCGCCATTGAAAACGACGCCGCGACCCGACACCAAAGGACACCTGTGCACCCGGCTTCCCTGGGTGAGGTAACTCCAGCACTACGGTGCTCCTGTGGGTGTGGGCCCTAGAACTACTTACCCTGTAAGTGACTTGCTTGTAGGTTCTCCCGAAGTATCCTAAAACTCTTTATTTCCAACCGCGACTTGCCCCATTGAAGTTAACGGCGATTCGCGCCTGTGTATCCACACTGCACGCGTCCCCCGTGGGTCCTTTACTTACCTGCCTTGGGTGGTTTCGTGAGGCCCCAGCACTTCTGAAGGCCCTAGGCCTTGTCTCCTTGCAAGTCGTTGTTTCTAAGTCTCTTACTTAGTATATGGTCTGGTACGCCCCTAGGGCCCCAGCCATATTTTGTGCTTAACTTATTGTGAAACGTTGATTTGTGCATATGTTTGTCTTCTAATCTCATAAAGAGATTAGTAGAGAGTTATTTAGAAATAAATACATATATATTTGATATATATACCTGTGTGGTGTCTTTTCATTTGGTGATTCAAGAGATTATATGGTAAAACAAGCTGCTTTACATTCCTCCGAGACTTAGCCTGAAGGCTGCTCTCCACAGCTACCACTAGGATAGCTTTCTTTAAAAGGTTGTCTTAAACCTATCTACCATAAGAGTCGATTTGCCCTGGTGCAAGGTGTCCACTTTAATTAGTGAACAGCATATACCAGGCCAACTTCTCACATTGGTGGGCAGCGTGTGGGATTCCAGCTTGCCATTGTTTTACCAGAAAATCTCTATTTGAATTACTAACTGAAAACCATTATAGGTACTCAAGGTACATATAAAGTCAAGCTTAGTATCAATAAGTTCTACTGAACTTAGAGCTGTGTGCCAAGGGATAGCACACCCTTTCCACAGCTCAAGCTAGGATCAGTAGGCCACAAACTAGTGTAGGTAGTACAACACTGCACAACACTAGAATGTCCTTAAAGGGTGGACCCAGTGGATCCACTCAGCCTCAGTATAAGGACATGGCTTTCTCTGACTTGAGAGCCATGTGTGTTGACAGACACCTGAGGACTAGGACAGAGTCCCTCAACCCTGCACCTGATAGATCTGCTGACAGCAGATGACCTTAGATTGGCTCTAGGAGCTAAAGGGTTTGAATCAGTGGGTGGGTCAGTCATAGTATCTGGGTCAGATGATGAAAATCAGAATGACCAAGACTCTGTGATTGAAGGGCCAGGCTCCAAGGGGCCTGAAAAGGACAGAGGAATTCTCCCTAAGAGAACTGACAGAGAGGAGGAGAGGCACAGATCCCCTTCCAGGGAATCTGACCACTCTTATCACTCTGGCAGAGAATTTGTCCAGCAGAGGAGCTCATACTTTTCCTTAAGAGAGACCTCCTCTGAGAGAAGGTGCAAACTGCTCCAGTATGAGGAAGCCAGAGTGGCCCTCAGAACCAAGCAGTTGGCACTGGATAGAGAAGCCCTGGAGATCCAGAGAGCTTCTAGAAAAGAGGGGTTAGAACCCCCTGGTGGCAGCAACAGTGTCCCTAGAGGCAGAGAATATATTCCTGACCATAGGAACCTGAGCAAGGTTGTTCCTCCCTACCAGAGTGGGGATGATATCCACAAGTGGATAACTGCTATGGAGAGGGCCTGTAGAGTACAGCAGGTCCCCCAAAAGCAGTGGGCAGCAATCTTGTGGCTCTCCTTTTCAGATAAAGGAAGAGACAAGCTCCTCACTGTTAGAGAGGAGGATGCTGATGATTATGAGGTCCTGAAGAGTGCACTGATAGATGGGTTTGGCTTAACCACTGAGCAGTACAGGTTAAAGTTCAGAGATACCCAGAAGGCACAGACTCAGGACTGGACTGACTTTGTTGATTGTGCAACCAAGGCTCTAGAGGGTTGGCTGGTTGGCAGTAGGGTTACTGATTTCAAGGGATTGTATAATCTGATGATGAGAGAACAGATCCTAAATAATTGCCAGAACCAGTTGTTGCATCAGTACCTGGTGGACTCTGATCTGACCTCTCCCCAAGAATTGGGAAAGAAGGCAGACAAATGGGTCAGAACCAGGGTGAGGCAGAAAACCCAGAACCAAGGGGGTGACACTAAGAAGCAAGATCCTAAAGGCTCTGAGAAAGGTGGGGATAAGTCAAAAGACCAGAAGTCTTCACAAGGGCCCCAAAAATCTGCATCTGGTGGGGAGTCACAGTCCAACAAGGGAAAAGGCCAAAAGAAGCCCTGGTGCAAATTCTGTAAACAGAAAGGGCACTGGACTTCTGATTGTACCAAGTCCAAAGACCAAACCACCACCACTCCTGCCCCTAAGGCAACTGTGCCCCCTAGCTCAGCTACTGGTGGAGGTGGTACGCAGAATAAGGGTGTAGTAGGGTTGACCCTGGGTTCTGAAGTGGATTCTGACCTAGTCAGAGTGACCACTCAGGCAATGCTGATTTGTGAGGGAAACATTGATATGTCCTTCCTAGTAAGCCCCAGTAATCTGGGCAAGTACAAACAGCAGCCTTTGATAAATGGCAAACAGGCTTTGGCATTTAGGGACACAGGTGCTAGTGTCACCATGGTGGCAGAGGACCTAGTGGACCCTGGACAGATCATCCTGGGTGAAATGTACCAGGTGACCAATGCAAGCAATGTCCAGACCAACCATAGTCTGGCAGTTGTGAATTTCTCCTGGGGAGGGGTAACTGGCCTCAAGAAGGTTGTAGTCAGTGCAGACCTCCCTGTAGAATGTCTATTGGGCAATGATCTAGAGACTTCAGCCTGGTCTGAAGTAGAGTTATGGACTCATGCTGAGATGTTGGGCATCCCTGCAGAGGTATTTGCTGTGACCAGGTCACAAGCAAGAATGCATGACACTGAACCAGCTCTGGATCCTGGAACAATGGACCAGATGCTTCCCAAGAGGAGGAGCAGTAGGGTTAAGGCAGTGCCTTCCCCTCTGTCTCAGATCAAGGATTCACTTCCAGAGGGAGGTGAAGCAGAACCTGAAGAAGGAACTGCCCCAGAGGGACTTGAACCTGACCAGGTTGAGTTCTTGGGGGCAGGGGGCCCTTCCAGGGAAGATCTGAGCAAGGAGCAACAGTGCTGCCCCTCTCTTGAACCCCTCAGACAGCAGGCTGCTGCTGAGGCTGCTGGGAGTGCTAGTGGGTCCCATAAAGTTTATTGGGATGAGGGACTCCTATATTCTGAGGGTAGAGACCCAGCCCCTGGAGCCACCAGGAGGTTGGTAATACCTCAGAAGTTTAGGGGGTTCCTCTTGACCTTAGCACATGATATCCCTTTGGCAGGACACTTGGGCCAAAACAAGACCTGGGACAGGCTTGTTCCACATTTTCATTGGCCACATATGTCAGAGGACACAAAGGAGTTTTGTCGCTCCTGTGTCACTTGCCAAGCCAGTGGTAAGGCAGGTGGCACAACAAAGGCCCCCTGATACCACTACCTGTGGTGGGGGTACCCTTTGAAAGGGTAGGGATTGACATTGTTGGTCCCCTTGACCCTCAGACTGCATCTGGGCACAGATTTATCCTGGTGGTAGTGGATCATGCCACCAGGTACCCAGAGGCAATTCCCCTGAGGACCACCACAGCACCTGTGGTGGCAAGAGCCCTCATTGGAGTTTTCTCCAGAGTGGGTTTTCCAAAGGAGGTCATTTCTGACAGAGGTACCAACTTCATGTCAGGATATCTGAAAGCAATGTGGAAGGAGTGTGGTGTAACTTATAAGTTCACCACCCCTATCACCCACAATGCAATGGTTTAGTTGAACGCTTCAACAAGACCTTGAAAGGAATGATTAAGGGACTCCCAGAGAAGCTTAGGCGGAAATGGGACCTTCTTCTTCCTTGCCTTTTGTTTGCATACAGAGAGGTTCCACAGAAGGGGTTGGCTACAGCCCATTTGAGCTTCTGTTTGGGCATCCTGTGAGAGGTCCACTATGTTTGGTAAAAGAGGGCTGGGAGTTACCTCTCAAGCCCCCCAAACAAGATGTGATGGACTATGTACTTGGTCTCCGCTCCCGGATGGCAGAGTACATGAAAAAGGCAACCAAAAACCTGGAGGCCAGCCAAGAATTGCAAAAAGCTTGGCATGACCAAAGGCTGTGCTGACTGTATACCAGCCAGGACAGAAAGTGTGGGTGTTGGAGCCTGTGGCCCCAGCAGCCCTCCAGGACAAGTGGAGTGGCCCCCATACAATAGTTGAACAGAAGGGAGAAGTCACCTATCTGGTGAATCTTGGAACTCCCAGGAGCCCCCTAAGGGTGCTTCATGTCAACAGATTAAAGCCATATGTTGACAGGGCTGACATGGGCTTGCTCATGGCAACTGATGAGGACCAGGAGGAGGAGAGTGACCCTCTCCCTGACCTGCTCTCTCAGAACCCTGATGATGGGTCAGTAGATGGTGTTGCTTTGGCAAGCAGCCTCACTGACCATCAGCAAACTGAGTGCAGACAAGTTCTGCAACAGTTTAGACATATGTTTAGCCTGACCCCTAGTCAGACTACCTGGTGCACCCATGAGGTGGACACTGGGGACAGTCTGCCTGTCAAGAATAAAATCTACAGGCAACCTGACCATGTCAGGGACTGTATCAGGACTGAAGTCCAGAAAATGTTGGAGTTAGGCGTGATTGAGCCTTCAGATAGCCCTTGGGCTAGCCCAGTAGTCCTGGTACCCAAGCCTCATACCCAGGGTGGTAAGAAAGAAATGAGGTTTTGTGTAGACTACAGAGGCCTCAATGCAGTCACTAGGACTGATGCCTATCCCATACCAAGGGCAGATGAGCTGATTGATACTTTGGCCTCAGCCAAGTATCTAAGCACATTTGACCTAACAGCTGGCTACTGGCAAATCAGATTAGCTGATGATGCAAAAGCCAAAACAGCATTTTCGACCCCTGGTGGGCACTACCACTTTGTGGTGATGCCCTTTGGATTGAAAAATGCACCTGCCACTTTTCAGAGGTTGGTGAATAAAGTTCTGGCAGGGATGGAAACTTATTGCTCAGCTTATCTAGATGATATTGCTGTCTTTAGTTCCTCCTGGCAGGATCACCTGGTCCACCTCAGAAATGTTTTGGAGGCCCTGCAGAAAGCAGGCCTCACTATCAAGGCCACCAAGTGCCAGATAGGGCAGAGTCAGGTTGTGTACCTGGGCCACCTTGTAGGTGGAGGCCAGGTTCAGCCTTTGCAGAGCAAAATCCAAACCATACTGGAATGGGTTGCTCCAACCACCCAGACACAGGTGAGAGCCTTCTTAGGCCTGACTGGGTACTATAGGAGGTTTGTCAAGGGATATGGATCTATAGTGACCCCCTTGAATGATCTTACCTCTAAGAAAATGCCAAAAAGGTTCAGTGGACAGCTAGCTGTCAAAAGGCATTTGAAGACCTAAAGCAGGCCATGTGCACTGCCCCCATCTTACAGAGTCCAGACTACACCAAAAGTTCATTGTCCAAACAGATGCTTCTGAGCTGGGTGTGGGAGCTGTACTGTCTCAACTGAATGATGAAGGTCAAGACCAGCCAGTAGCTTTTATTAGCAGAAGGCTGACCCCTAGAGAGAAACGTTGGTCAGCTATAGAGAGGGAGGCCTTTGCTGTGGTATGGGCCCTGAAGAAGCTGAGGCCATACTTGTTTGGTACTCACTTCATAGTTCAGACTGACCACAAGCCCCTCCTATGGCTAAAGCAGATGAAAGGTGAAAACCCAAAACTTTTGAGGTGGTCCATTTCCCTACAGGGGATGGACTATACAGTGGAACATAGGCCTGGGACCCAACATGCCAATGCAGATGGACTCTCAAGGTATTTCCACTTTGAACACGAAGACTCAACTGGTCAAGGTTAGTTTAGTGTCCCTACGTTTGGGGGGGTTGTGTAGGAGAGTAGGATCTGCCTCTTATGTTGCCCCCACTTTTTTCTGATGTTAGCACTGGTTTCTGGCTATAGTCTGGCTGGGTCCCTGCCAATCAGGGCCCCAGCCTCTCTGTTCTCTCTAAACGACATGGAGTGCACTCTAGGTGCACTAGTGATTGGATACTGTGGTGCCTTATGAGTCCCTAGTATATGGTACCTTAGGTGCCAAGGGCATAGGTACTTCACAGGCCTACCAGGGGCTGCAGCATGTGTTATGCCACCCCTGGGAAGCAGTCTAAATCTGACACCACAGGCCTGCTACTGCAGCCTGGGTGAGGTGGTGCTAGCACCCCTCACTGAGATATAGGTTTCCTATATCTCTCCTGCACACACATATAAACCTATCAGTCACCCCTAAGGCAGGCCCTATCAATCCTGAGGGCAGGGTGCTTGGCTTCTATGTGAGGGGGTGCCTCTGCCTGAGCAGGGCCCCTCTGCAGCTCTCAGAGTCTATTCTCTGGTGCTGTTTGTGGATGCGGTTAAACCATATACTATTTAAGTGCATTATATCCTCGCGGTAAATGCTAACTTTGGAATGGCTGCATCAAAACATGTCGTGTTTGGTGTCAAACATCTTGGAATACTACCCCCCGCCAATCTTGGCGGCGGGGGTAGCATTCCACCCTTCTAGAGGGATAAGACATGTACCTGCTGTGGAAACGCGGTAGAATCCTAAAGAGCCCTGGCATCACAAAATGGATGCCACCAGTCACAGACACTGGGCTGCCCTCCTGCTGATGACCGAAACTCGCAGTGGAGGAAGCCCAACAATAGGCATCCTGTCACAGGGAGGTGTAACCACCTTCCAGACAGGGTTTAGTGTATTGGGGCTGGGTGGGTGCACTCTTAGAGTGCTTTGAAGTCCTGCACTGGGGGAGCAGAAGGCTCCTCTGTGCATATGCCAGTTCAAACCAGCTCAGGGGCTACCTGCCCCTGCTCTGGCGCGAAACTGGACAAAGGGAAGTGGGTGTAGCCACCCCTCCCTTGACCCTCCCATAGGTGGGGTCATAGAGCTAGTCCATCCCCTCTTTTTAGTATAAGAGGGGGAACCTTGCCATTGCAAAGCAGATAACCCCTGGACGACGCTCTACAGAAGAATCCTGGCCCTTCGACGTTCCACTACCTTTGGAAGACAGAAGAATCTCCCTTGGAGTCAAGGAGTGACTCCCCTGCTTGGCAGGCACCAAAAACGACAACGACGGTCGCAAACTACGCCGCTCCCGCCGGAGTCCGAAGTCCCTGCAGCCCAAGAAGTGGATTTCCTGACCTCTCCCAGGCCATCGTGAGTCCCCAGCGAAGCTGAGGCAAGTGGACCCCACGAGTAACGAGGAACCGCGACCCCTGGGTACCGTGCACTATTGTCGAGTGCAACCCCTTCACAACGTTCTACGAACCTGTGCTTTGGACCACGTGTGGTCCCGACCTCCAGCAGGAATCCCTCCGAAGATCAGAGGCCTACACCGTCCCGAGTGACCGTGGGCCCCTGTTGAGTGATTCCGCCCGAGGTGTCTTCGCGATCCCTTGCCCGCTGGCTTGTGGGTCCCCAGAAGACTTCTTAAAGAAACCAAAGGGCTCCCTGGTTGCTCCAGGCCTGCCCTGACTTACCCTCGCTGGGTGAGTCCCTCAGACCTTGCTGGTCTGCGCCATCGACTTTTCTTCATCTCCCCGAGACTTGCTGCTGCCAAGGCTTGTTGGCTCCGATCGAGTTGCCGACACCGCAGTCAGCTGCAGACGTCGAGGGACACACCGAATCCAGCTCCTGGTCGTCGTCGACGCCTCCTGGACCACGTGGCTGAAGAGTCAAGGCACCCGCAACCGACCTGAAGCGACCGACGACGGTGGGCATCCATCTTCCTTGCCCCGGGTCACTGCCAAGTGACTTTGAACACTGTCCCCTCTGCTTTCAGGTCATCCTTCTTCAGAATCCAGGCTTGGATTCCACCGGACACTTCTTCAGCTCCCGCAAGCAGCAAGTCTTCTTTGTTCGCCATTGAAAACGACGCCGCGACCCGACACCAAAGGACACCTGTGCACCCGGCTTCCCTGGGTGAGGTAACTCCAGCACTACGGTGCTCCTGTGGGTGTGGGCCCTAGAACTACTTACCCTGTAAGTGACTTGCTTGTAGGTTCTCCCGAAGTATCCTAAAACTCTTTATTTCCAACCGCGACTTGCCCCATTGAAGTTAACGGCGATTCGCGCCTGTGTATCCACACTGCACGCGTCCCCGTGGGTCCTTTACTTACCTGCCTTGGGTGGTTTCGTGAGGCCCCAGCACTTCTGAAGGCCCTAGGCCTTGTCTCCTTGCAAGTCGTTGTTTCTAAGTCTCTTACTTAGTATATGGTCTGGTACGCCCCTAGGGCCCCAGCCATATTTTGTGCTTAACTTATTGTGAAACGTTGATTTGTGCATATGTTTGTCTTCTAATCTCATAAAGAGATTAGTAGAGAGTTATTTAGAAATAAATACATATATATTTGATATATATACCTGTGTGGTGTCTTTTCATTTGGTGATTCAAGAGATTATATGGTAAAACAAGCTGCTTTACATTCCTCCGAGACTTAGCCTGAAGGCTGCTCTCCACAGCTACCACTAGGATAGCTTTCTTTAAAAGGTTGTCTTAAACCTATCTACCATAAGAGTCGATTTGCCCTGGTGCAAGGTGTCCACTTTAATTAGTGAACAGCATATACCAGGCCAACTTCTCACAGACAACCTTTATTGAAAGCTATCCTAGTGGTAGCTGTAGGAAGGTGGAATCTGACTATATGGTTGCCCCACTTTTCACCTGGTGTTTTGCTGGTATTATGACTTAGTTGGACTGGGATCCATGCTATTCAGGGCACCCAGTCTATCTGCTTCACTCTATAGAAATGGTTTCCATGTGCCTTAGGCACATCTCTGATTGGAATCTGGATTGCAGCCTGATGTGAGAAGTTGGCCTGGCATATGCTGTTCACTAATTAAAGTGGACACCTTGCACCAGGGCAAATCGACTCTTATGGTAGATAGGTTTAAGACAACCTTTTAAAGAAAGCTATCCTAGTGGTAGCTGTGGAGAGCAGCCTTCAGGCTAAGTCTCGGAGGAATGTAAAGCAGCTTGTTTTACCATATAATCTCTTGAATCACCAAATGAAAAGACACCACACAGGTATATATATCAAATATATATGTATTTATTTCTAAATAACTCTCTACTAATCTCTTTATGAGATTAGAAGACAAACATATGCACAAATCAACGTTTCACAATAAGTTAAGCACAAAATATGGCTGGGGCCCTAGGGGCGTACCAGACCATATACTAAGTAAGAGACTTAGAAACAACGACTTGCAGGGAGACAAGGCCTAGGGCCTTCAGAAGTGCTGGGGCCTCACGAAACCACCCAAGGCAGGTAAGTAAAGGACCCACGGGGACGCGTGCAGTGTGGATACACAGGCGCGAATCGCCGTTAACTTCAATGGGGCAAGTCGCGGTTGGAAATAAAGAGTTTTAGGATACTTCGGGAGAACCTACAAGCAAGTCACTTACAGGGTAAGTAGTTCTAGGGCCCACACCCACAGGAGCACCGTAGTGCTGGAGTTACCTCACCCAGGGAAGCCGGGTGCACAGGTGTCCTTTGGTGTCGGGTCGCGGCGTCGTTTTCAATGGCGAACAAAGAAGACTTGCTGCTTGCGGGAGCTGAAGAAGTGTCCGGTGGAATCCAAGCCTGGATTCTGAAGAAGGATGACCTGAAAGCAGAGGGGACAGTGTTCAAAGTCACTTGGCAGTGACCCGGGGCAAGGAAGATGGATGCCCACCGTCGTCGGTCGCTTCAGGTCGGTTGCAGGTGCCTTGACTCTTCAGCCACGTGGTCCAGGAGGCGTCGACGACGACCAGGAGCTGGATTCGGTGTGTCCCTCGACGTCTGCAGCTGACTGCGGTGTCGGCAACTCGATCGGAGCCAACAAGCCTTGGCAGCCGCAAGTCTCGGGGAGATGAAGAAAAGTCGATGGCGCAGACCAGCAAGGTCTGAGGAACTCACCCAGCGAGGGTAAGTCAGGGCAGGCCTGGAGCAACCAGGGGAGCCCTTTGGTTTCTTTAAGAAGTCTTCTGGGGACCCACAAGCCAGCGGGCAAGGGATCGCGAAGACACCTCGGGCGGAATCACTCAACAGGGGCCCACGGTCACTCGGGACGGTGTAGGCCTCTGATCTTCGGAGGGATTCCTGCTGGAGGTCGGGACCACACGTGGTCCAAAGCACAAGTTCGTAGAACGTTGTGAAGGGGTTGCACTCGACAATAGTGCACGGTACCCAGGGGTCGCGGTTCCTCGTTACTCGTGGGGTCCACTTGCCTCAGCTTCGCTGGGGACTCACGATGGCCTGGGAGAGGTCAGGAAATCCACTTCTTGGGCTGCAGGGACTTCGGACTCCGGCGGGAGCGGCGTAGTTTGCGACCGTCGTTGTCGTTTTTGGTGCCTGCCAAGCAGGGGAGTCACTCCTTGACTCCAAGGGAGATTCTTCTGTCTTCCAAAGGTAGTGGAACGTCGAAGGGCCAGGATTCTTCTGTAGAGCGTCGTCCAGGGGTTATCTGCTTTGCAATGGCAAGGTTCCCCCTCTTATACTAAAAGAGGGGATGGACTAGCTCTATGACCCCACCTATGGGAGGGTCAAGGGAGGGGTGGCTACACCCACTTCCCTTTGTCCAGTTTCGCGCCAGAGCAGGGGCAGGTAGCCCCTGAGCTGGTTTGAACTGGCATATGCACAGAGGAGCCTTCTGCTCCCCCAGTGCAGGACTTCAAAGCACTCTAAGAGTGCACCCACCCAGCCCCAATACACTAAACCCTGTCTGGGAGGTGGTTACACCTCCCTGTGACAGGATGCCTATTGTTGGGCTTCCTCCACTGTGAGTTTCGGTCATCAGCAGGAGGGCAGCCCAGTGTCTGTGACTGGTGGCATCCATTTTGTGATGCCAGGGCTCTTTAGGATTCTACCGCGTTTCCACAGCAGGTACATGTCTTATCCCTCTAGAAGGGTGGAATGCTACCCCCGCCGCCAAGATTGGCGGGGGGTAGTATTCCAAGATGTTTGACACCAAACACGACATGTTTTGATGCAGCCATTCCAAAGTTAGCATTTACCGCGAGGATATAATGCACTTAAATAGTATATGGTTTAACCGCATCCACAAACAGCACCAGAGAATGGACTCTGAGAGCTGCAGAGGGGCCCTGCTCAGGCAGAGGCACCCCCTCACATAGAAGCCAAGCACCCTGCCCTCAGGATTGATAGGGCCTGCCTTAGGGGTGACTGATAGGTTTATATGTGTGTGCAGGAGAGATATAGGAAACCTATATCTCAGTGAGGGGTGCTAGCACCACCTCACCCAGGCTGCAGTAGCAGGCCTGTGGTGTCAGATTTAGACTGCTTCCCAGGGGTGGCATAACACATGCTGCAGCCCCTGGTAGGCCTGTGAAGTACCTATGCCCTTGGCACCTAAGGTACCATATACTAGGGACTCATAAGGCACCACAGTATCCAATCACTAGTGCACCTAGAGTGCACTCCATGTCGTTTAGAGAGAGCAGATAGACTGGGGCCCTGAATAGCAGGGTCCCAGTCCAACTAAGTCATAAACCAGCAAAACACCATGAAAAAAGTGGGGGCAACCATATAGTCAGATTCCACCTTCCTACATAACCCCCCCAAACGAAAGGAGATAAGGCTAACCTTGGCCAGTTGAGCCTTTATTGACTAAGTGGCCATATAAGGAAGCACCTGCACTAGCATGGTTGCCCCCTGTCTTATGGTCCACTAAGCAATCCCTCACCCTAAGGGTATGAGAGGGTCTCCACCATGGGGAATCACTACCTGTGGTGTGCTTTGGTAAAGTACCAGGCTGGTGAGGTGTCTGAGTAGGGAAGTGTGGCCCTAGGAATGTTGGCCTCAGCTTTCTCAGCTCACTGGTCACCATGTATGCCTGTCTTTCCATGACTGAGTGGTACTCTGCTCTAAGGGTCAACCTTTGACTGCCTACAGCCGGGGGTTGGGTCCCTTTGGGTGGAACACTGGAGGGACATGGCATGTTTGGAACCTTTTGGTCCCAGGTTTGCCCTTGCCTAACAGAGTCCTTCTGGGGAGGTCCCTACATAAAGGTATGGGGGATCCCTCAGTGGGTTGAGGAATTTCTACCTGGCTAGGGCTACTAGCCTGGGTGCCCCTAATCTGCTGATGGGGGGTTCCTCTGGACAGGGGGCCCTGGGGGGTCCACTGACCTCCCTGACCTCTGCAGCCCTGGGCTGACTGAGGCAGGGTAGAGAGGGGCAGGTTACCTGCTCCAGACTGGGTACCACCTTGTAAGGGTCCTCTGCCATCAGGGGGTGGCCAGGCCAGGCCTGACTACCTCTGTGGCAGTTCCTTCACTAGGGGTAGGGTCAGTTCCCTGAGGAGGCTGACCCTTACCTACTGTCTGGAGGGAAGAAGACTTTTCTTCAACCCTTGTGCTCTCTTCTGGGGGAGAGTGGGCCATTCTTCCAGGCTCCATCTCTCCAAAATCTTGGGCTGGGGCTGTGGCCATCACAGCCCCACTAACCTTTACAGGGACACCCAACATCTTCAGATGGGTTTGGTGTTCAATTTCAGCCCAGGCTGAAATTTCCAGATCATTGCCCATCAGGCAATCTACAGGTAAGGTTGGGGACACTGCCACTCTCTTTGGGCCTGTGACCCCCTCCCAGCTGAGATTGACTATGGCCATGGGGTGATCTGTTCTGACACCATCAATGTTGGTCACCTGGTATTTAAACTCAGGTAAAAGCTGGTGAGGGGGACTAGTTTCCCTGCCACCATGGTGACACTAGCCCCTGTGTCCCTAAATGCCACAGCTTTCTGACCATTAATTATTGGCTCCAGTCTGTACCTGCCCAATGCTATGGGACCCATGGTAAAGGTGGCATATCCTACACCACCATCAGAATCTGAGGAGTCTGTTGAGGGGTCCTGTCTAAACTAGGGCCCACCTCTGTTCCTCTTGCAAAAGCACCTAACTTTTTGGGTGCACTACTCCCAACTGGAGGATTACTACTGGTAGTACCAGGAGGGGTGGTAGTAGTTGTTGGAGGAACATTTTCTTTATTGCCATTCCTGGGACAACTGGGATCAGATTTCCAGTGCCCAGGCTTTTTACAGACATGGCAATAGGGTTTCTTTTCAGGAGAGGAAGGAGTTTGGGACCCACCCCCAGAAGAGGAATTTTGGGGCCCTGTAGTGGACTTATCCTTGGATTTATCCCCACCTTTCTCTTGGGACTTGGTAGAATCTTTCTTGTGGTCACCACCCTGATTCTTAGGCCTTACTCTGGTTCTGACCCATTTGTCTGCCTTCTTTCCCAATTCTTGGGGAGAGGTCAGATCAGAGTCCACCAGGTACTGGTGTAAAAGCTGGTTTTGACAATTATTAAGGATCTGTTCTCTCATCATTAGATTATAAAATCCTTTGAAATCAGTAACCCTACTGCCAACCAGCCAACCCTCCAGAGCCTTGGATGCACAATCTACAAAGTCTGTCCAGTCCTGAGTCTGTGCCTTCTGGGTATCTCTGAACTTCAACCTGTACTGCTTCAGTGGTTAAGCCAAACCCATCTATCAGTGCACTCTTCAGGACCTCATAATCATCAGCATCCTCTTCTCTAACAGTGAGGAGCTTGTCTCTACCTTTATCTGAAAAGGAGAGCCACAAGATTGCTGCCCACTGCTTTTGGGGGACCTGCTGTACTCTACAGGCCCTCTCCATAGCAGTTATCCACTTGTGGATATCATCCCCACTCTGGTAGGGAGGAACAACCTTGCTCAGGTTCCTATGGTCAGGGACATATTCTCTGCCTCTAGGGACACTGTTGCTGCCACCAGGGGGTTCTAAACCCTCCCTTCTGGAAGCTCTCTGGATCTCCAGGGCTTCTCTATCCAGTGCCAACTGCTTGGTTCTGAGGGCCACTTTGGCTTCCTCATACTGGAGCAGTTTGCACCTTCTCTCAGAGGAGGTCTCTCTTAAGTTAAAGTATGAGCTCCTCTCTTGGACAAATTCTCTGCCAGAGTGATAAGAGTGCTCAGATTCCCTGGAAGGGGATCTGTGCCTCTCATCCACTCTGCCAGTTCTCTTAGGGAGAACTCCTCTGTCCTGTTCAGGCTCCTTGAAGCCTGGCCCTTCAACCACAGAGTCTTGGTCATTCGGATTGTCCTCATCTGACCCAGATACTATGATTGACCCACCCACTGATTCAGACCCCTTAGCTCCTAGAGCCAATCTAAGGTCATCTGCTGTCAGCAGATCTATCAGGTGTAGTGTTGAGGGACTCTGTCCTAGTCTCAGGTGTCTGTCAACACACATGGCTCTCAAGTCAGAGAAAGCCATGTCCTTATACTGAGGCTGAGTGGATCCACTGGGTCCACCCTTTAAGGACATTCTAGTGTTGTGCAGTGTTGTACTACCTACACTAGTTTGTGGCCTACTGATCCTAGCTTGAGCTGTGGAAAGGGTGTGCTATCCCTTGGCACACAGCTCTAAGTTCAGTAGAACTTATTGATACTAAGCTTGACTTTATATGTACCTTGAGTACCTATAATGGTTTTCAGTTAGTAATTCAAATAGAGATTTTCTGGTAAAACAATGGCAAGCTGGAATCCCACACGCTGCCCACCAATGTGAGAAGTTGGCCTGGTATATGCTGTTCACTAATTAAAGTGGACACCTTGCACCAGGGCAAATCGACTCTTATGGTAGATAGGTTTAAGACAACCTTTTAAAGAAAGCTATCCTAGTGGTAGCTGTGGAGAGCAGCCTTCAGGCTAAGTCTCGGAGGAATGTAAAGCAGCTTGTTTTACCATATAATCTCTTGAATCACCAAATGAAAAGACACCACACAGGTATATATATCAAATATATATGTATTTATTTCTAAATAACTCTCTACTAATCTCTTTATGAGATTAGAAGACAAACATATGCACAAATCAACGTTTCACAATAAGTTAAGCACAAAATATGGCTGGGGCCCTAGGGGCGTACCAGACCATATACTAAGTAAGAGACTTAGAAACAACGACTTGCAGGGAGACAAGGCCTAGGGCCTTCAGAAGTGCTGGGGCCTCACGAAACCACCCAAGGCAGGTAAGTAAAGGACCCACGGGGGACGCGTGCAGTGTGGATACACAGGCGCGAATCGCCGTTAACTTCAATGGGGCAAGTCGCGGTTGGAAATAAAGAGTTTTAGGATACTTCGGGAGAACCTACAAGCAAGTCACTTACAGGGTAAGTAGTTCTAGGGCCCACACCCACAGGAGCACCGTAGTGCTGGAGTTACCTCACCCAGGGAAGCCGGGTGCACAGGTGTCCTTTGGTGTCGGGTCGCGGCGTCGTTTTCAATGGCGAACAAAGAAGACTTGCTGCTTGCGGGAGCTGAAGAAGTGTCCGGTGGAATCCAAGCCTGGATTCTGAAGAAGGATGACCTGAAAGCAGAGGGGACAGTGTTCAAAGTCACTTGGCAGTGACCCGGGGCAAGGAAGATGGATGCCCACCGTCGTCGGTCGCTTCAGGTCGGTTGCAGGTGCCTTGACTCTTCAGCCACGTGGTCCAGGAGGCGTCGACGACGACCAGGAGCTGGATTCGGTGTGTCCCTCGACGTCTGCAGCTGACTGCGGTGTCGGCAACTCGATCGGAGCCAACAAGCCTTGGCAGCCGCAAGTCTCGGGGAGATGAAGAAAAGTCGATGGCGCAGACCAGCAAGGTCTGAGGGACTCACCCAGCGAGGGTAAGTCAGGGCAGGCCTGGAGCAACCAGGGGAGCCCTTTGGTTTCTTTAAGAAGTCTTCTGGGGACCCACAAGCCAGCGGGCAAGGGATCGCGAAGACACCTCGGGCGGAATCACTCAACAGGGGCCCACGGTCACTCGGGACGGTGTAGGCCTCTGATCTTCGGAGGGATTCCTGCTGGAGGTCGGGACCACACGTGGTCCAAAGCACAAGTTCGTAGAACGTTGTGAAGGGGTTGCACTCGACAATAGTGCACGGTACCCAGGGGTCGCGGTTCCTCGTTACTCGTGGGGTCCACTTGCCTCAGCTTCGCTGGGGACTCACGATGGCCTGGGAGAGGTCAGGAAATCCACTTCTTGGGCTGCAGGGACTTCGGACTCCGGCGGGAGCGGCGTAGTTTGCGACCGTCGTTGTCGTTTTTGGTGCCTGCCAAGCAGGGGAGTCACTCCTTGACTCCAAGGGAGATTCTTCTGTCTTCCAAAGGTAGTGGAACGTCGAAGGGCCAGGATTCTTCTGTAGAGCGTCGTCCAGGGGTTATCTGCTTTGCAATGGCAAGGTTCCCCTCTTATACTAAAAGAGGGGATGGACTAGCTCTATGACCCCACCTATGGGAGGGTCAAGGGAGGGGGTGGCTACACCCACTTCCCTTTGTCCAGTTTCGCGCCAGAGCAGGGGCAGGTAGCCCCTGAGCTGGTTTGAACTGGCATATGCACAGAGGAGCCTTCTGCTCCCCCAGTGCAGGACTTCAAAGCACTCTAAGAGTGCACCCACCCAGCCCCAATACACTAAACCCTGTCTGGAAGGTGGTTACACCTCCCTGTGACAGGATGCCTATTGTTGGGCTTCCTCCACTGCGAGTTTCGGTCATCAGCAGGAGGGCAGCCCAGTGTCTGTGACTGGTGGCATCCATTTTGTGATGCCAGGGCTCTTTAGGATTCTACCGCGTTTCCACAGCAGGTACATGTCTTATCCCTCTAGAAGGGTGGAATGCTACCCCCGCCGCCAAGATTGGCGGGGGGTAGTATTCCAAGATGTTTGACACCAAACACGACATGTTTTGATGCAGCCATTCCAAAGTTAGCATTTACCGCGAGGATATAATGCACTTAAGTAGTATATGGTTTAACCGCATCCACAAACAGCACCAGAGAATGGACTCTGAGAACTGCAGAGGGGCCCTGCTCAGGCAGAGGCACCCCCTCACATAGAAGCCAAGCACCCTGCCCTCAGGATTGATAGGGCCTGCCTTAGGGGTGACTGATAGGTTTATATGTGTGTGCAGGAGAGATATAGGAAACCTATATCTCAGTGAGGGGTGCTAGCACCACCTCACCCAGGCTGCAGTAGCAGGCCTGTGGTGTCAGATTTAGACTGCTTCCCAGGGGTGGCATAATACATGCTGCAGCCCCTGGTAGGCCTGTGAAGTACCTATGCCCTTGGCACCTAAGGTACCATATACTAGGGACTCATAAGGCACCACAGTATCCAATCACTAGTGCACCTAGAGTGCACTCCATGTCGTTTAGAGAGAGCAGATAGACTGGGGCCCTGAATAGCAGGGTCCCAGTCCAACTAAGTCATAAACCAGCAAAACACCATGAAAAAAGTGGGGGCAACCATATAGTCAGATTCCACCTTCCTACACATGCACAGCTCTGCCAGTGCACCTCTGTTCTGGCCTGAGGCACCTCTGCTTGTCCAGCATGGAGACCCACGCACAGCTCTGCCCGTGCACCTCAGTTCTGGCGCCTGATGCACCTCTGCTTGTCCAGCATGGAGACCCACACACAGCTTTGCCAGGGCACCTCAGTTCTTGCCTGAGGCACCTCTGCTTGTCCAGCATGGAGACCCACACACAGCTCTGCCAGTGCACCTCAGTTCTGGCCTGAGGCACCTCTGCTTGTCCAGCATGGAGACCCACGCACAGCTCTGCCAGTGCACCTCAGTTCTGGCCTGAGACACCTCCGCTTGTCCAGCATGGAGACCCACGCACAGCTCTGCCAGTGCACCTCAGTTCTGGCCTGAGGCCCCTCTGCTTGTCCAGCATGGATACCCTCACACAGCTCTGCCAGTGCACCTCAGTTCTGGCCTGGGGCACCTCTGCTTGTCTAGCATGGAGACCCATGCACAGCTCTGCCAGTGCACCTCAATTCTGGCCTGGGGCACCTCTGCATGTCCATCATGGAGACCCATGCACAGCTCTGCCAGTGCACCTCTGTTCTGGCCTGAGGCACCTCTGCTTGTCCAGCATGGAGACCCAGGCACAGCTCTGCCCGTGCACCTCAGTTCTGACGCCTGATGCACCTCTGCTTGTCCAGCATGGAGACCCACACACAGCTCTGCCAGGGCACCTCAGTTCTTGCCTGAGGCACCTCTGCTTGTCCAGCATGGAGACCCACACACAGCTCTGCCAGTGCACCTCAGTTCTGGCCTGAGGCACCTCTGCTTGTCCAGCATGGAGACCCACGCACAGCTCTGCCAGTGCACCTCAGTTCTTGCCTGAGGCACCTCTGCTTGACCAGCATGTAGACCCACGCACAGCTCTGTCAGTGCACCTCAGTTCTGGCCTGAGGCACCTCTGCTTGTCCAGCATGGATCCCCACGCACTCCTCTGCCAGTGCACCTCAGCTCTGGCCTGGGGCACCTCTGCTTTTCCAGCCTGAAGACCCACGCACAGCTCTGCCAGTGCACCTCAGTTCTGGCCTGAGGCACCTCTGCTGGTCCAGCATGGATACCCACACACAGCTCTGCTAGTGCACCTCAGTTCTGGCCTGGGGCACCTCTGCTTGTCCAGCATGGAGAACCATGCACAGCTCTGCCAGTGCACCTCAGTTCTTGCCTGAGCCACCTCTGCTTGTCCAGCATGGATACCCACACACAGCTCTGCCAGTGCACCTCAGTTCTGGCCTGAGACACCTCCGCTTGTCCAGCATGGAGACCCACGCACAGCTCTGCCAGTGCACCTCAGTTCTGGCCTGAGGCCCCTCTGCTTGTCCAGCATGGATACCCTCACACAGCTCTGCCAGTGCACCTCAGTTCTGGCCTGGGGCACCTCTGCTTGTCTAGCATGGAGACCCATGCACAGCTCTGCCAGTGCACCTCAATTCTGGCCTGGGGCACCTCTGCATGTCCATCATGGAGACCCATGCACAGCTCTGCCAGTGCACCTCTGTTCTGGCCTGAGGCACCTCTGCTTGTCCAGCATGAAGACCGACGCAGAGCTCTGCCAGTGCACCTCAGTTCTGGCACCGGAGGCTCCTCTGCTTGTGCATCATGGAGACCCACGCACAGCTCTGCCAGTGCACCTCAGTTCTGGCCTGAGGCACCTCTGCTTGTCCAGCATGGATACCCACGCACAACTCAGCCAGTGCAAATCAGTTCTGGCGCCTGAGGCACCTCTTCTTTCAAGCTTGGAGACCAACACACAGCTCTGCCAGTGCACCTCAGTTCTGGCCTGAGGCCCCTCTGCTTGTCCAGCATGGAGACCGATGCACAGCTCTGCCAGTGCACCTCAGGTCTGGCCTGAGGCACCTCTGCTTGTCCAGCATGGGGACCCACGCACAGCTTTGCCAGTGCACCTCAGTTCAGACCCAGGGCACCTCTGCTTGTCCAGCATGGAGACCCACACACAGCTCTGCCAGTGCACCTCAGTTCTGGCGCCTCAGGCACCTGTGCTTTTCCAGCATGTAGACACACATACAGCTCTGCCAGTGCACCTCAGTTCTGGCCAGAGGCACCTCTGCTTGTCCAGCATGCATACCCAAACACAGCTCTGCCAGTGCACCTCAGTTCTGGCCTGAGGCACCTCTGCTTGTCCAGCATGGAGACCCACGCACAGCTCTGCCAGTGCATCTCAGTTCTGGCCTGAGCCACCTCTGCTTGTCCAGCATGGATACCCACGCACAGCTCTGCAAGTGCACCTCAGTTCTGGCCTGAGGCCCCTCTGCTTGTCCAGCATGGATACCCTCACACAGCTCTGCCAGTGCACCTCAGTTCTGGCCTGGGGCACCTCTGCTTGTCTAGCATGGAGACCTGTAGGAGAGTAGGATCTGCCTCTTATGTTGCCCCCACTTTTTTCTGATGTTAGCACTGGTTTCTGGCTATAGTCTGGCTGGGTCCCTGCCAATCAGGGCCCCAGCCTCTCTGTTCTCTCTAAACGACATGGAGTGCACTCTAGGTGCACTAGTGATTGGATACTGTGGTGCCTTATGAGTCCCTAGTATATGGTACCTTAGGTGCCAAGGGCATAGGTACTTCACAGGCCTACCAGGGGCTGCAGCATGTGTTATGCCACCCCTGGGAAGCAGTCTAAATCTGACACCACAGGCCTGCTACTGCAGCCTGGGTGAGGTGGTGCTAGCACTCTCACTGAGATATAGGTTTCCTATATCTCTCTTGCACACACATATAAACCTATCAGTCACCCCTAAGGCAGGCCCTATCAATCCTGAGGGCAGGGTGCTTGGCTTTATGTGAGGGGGTGCCTCTGCATGAGCAGGGCCCCTCTGCAGTTCTCAGAGTCCATTCTCTGGTGCTGTTTGTGGATGCGGTTAAACCATATACACTTAAGTGCATTATATCCTCGCGGTAAATGCTAACTTTGGAATGGCTGCATCAAAACATGTCGTGTTTGGTGTCAAACATCTTGGAATACTACCCCCCGCCAATCTTGGCGGTGGGGGTAGCATTCCACCCTTCTAGAGGGAGAAGACATGTACCTGCTGTGGAAACGCGGTAGAATCCTAAAGAGCCCTGGCATCACAAAATGGATGCCACCAGTCACAGACACTGGGCTGCCCTCCTGCTGATGACCGAAACTCGCAGTGGAGGAAGCCCAACAATAGGCATCCTGTCACAGGGAGGTGTAACCACCTTCCAGACAGGGTTTAGTGTATTGGGGCTGGGTGGGTGCACTCTTAGAGTGCTTTGAAGTCCTGCACTGGGGGAGCAGAAGGCTCCTCTGTGCATATGCCAGTTCAAACCAGCTCAGGGGCTACCTGCCCCTGCTCTGGCGCGAAACTGGACAAAGGGAAGTGGGTGTAGCCACCCCTCCCTTGACCCTCCCATAGGTGGGGTCATAGAGCTAGTCCATCCCCTCTTTTAGTATAAGAGGGGAACCTTGCCATTGCAAAGCAGATAACCCCTGGACGACGCTCTACAGAAGAATCCTGGCCCTTCGACGCTCCACTACCTTTGGAAGACAGAAGAATCTCCCTTGGAGTCAAGGAGTGACTCCCTGCTTGGCAGGCACCAAAACGACAACGACGGTCGCAAACTATGCCGCTCCCGCCGGAGTCCGAAGTCCCTGCAGCCCAAGAAGTGGATTTCCTGACCTCTCCCAGGCCATCGTGAGTCCCCAGCGAAGCTGAGGCAAGTGGACCCCACGAGTAACGAGGAACCGCGACCCCTGGGTACCATGCACTATTGTCGAGTGCAACCCCTTCACAACGTTCTATGAACCTGTGCTTTGGACCACGTGTGGTCCCGACCTCCAGCAGGAATCCCTCCGAAGATCAGAGGCCTACACCGTCCCGGGTGACCGTGGGCCCCTGCTGAGTGATTCCGCCCGAGGTGTCTTCGCGATCCCTTGCCCGCTGGCTTGTGGGTCCCCAGAAGACTTCTTAAAGAAACCAAGGGGCTCCCTGGTTGCTCCAGGCCTGCCCTGACTTACCCTCGCTGGGTGCGTCCCTCAGGCCTTGCTGGTCTGCGCCATCGACTTTTCTTCATCTCCCCGAGACTTGCTGCTGCCAAGGCTTGTTGGCTCCTATCGAGTTGTCGACACCGCAGTCAGCTGCAGACGCCGAGGGACACACCGAATCCAGCTCCTGGTCGTCGCCGACGCCTCCTGGACCACGTGGCTGAAGAGTCAAGGCACCCGCAACCGACCTGAAGCGACCGACGACGGTGGGCATCCATCTTCCTTGCCCCGGGTCACTGCCAAGTGACCTTGAACACTGTCCCCTCTGCTTTCAGGGCATCCTTCTTCAGAATCCAGGCTTGGATTCCACCGGACACTTCTTCAGCTCCCGCAAGCAGCAAGTCTTCTTTGTTCGCCATTGAAAACGACGCCGCGACCCGACACCAAAGGACACCTGTGCACCCGGCTTCCCTGGGTGAGGTAACTCCAGCACTACGGTGCTCCTGTGGGTGTGGGCCCTAGAACTACTTACCCTGTAAGTGACTTGCTTGTAGGTTCTCCCGAAGTATCCTAAAACTCTTTATTTCCAACCGCGACTTGCCCCATTGAAGTTAACGGCGATTCGCGCCTGTGTATCCACACTGCACGCGTCCCCCGTGGGTCCTTTACTTACCTGCCTTGGGTGGTTTTGTGAGGCCCCAGCACTTCTGAAGGCCCTAGGCCTTGTCTCCCTGCAAGTCGTTGTTTCTAAGTCTCTTACTTAGTATATGGTCTGGTACGCCCCTAGGGCCCCAGCCATATTTTGTGCTTAACTTATTGTGAAACGTTGATTTGTGCATATGTTTGTCTTCTAATCTCATAAAGAGATTAGTAGAGAGTTATTTAGAAATAAATACATATATATTTGATATATATACCTGTGTGGTGTCTTTTCATTTGGTGATTCAAGAGATTATATGGTAAAACAAGCTGCTTTACATTCCTCCGAGACTTAGCCTGAAGGCTGCTCTCCACAGCTACCACTAGGATAGCTTTCTTTAAAAGGTTGTCTTAAACCTATCTACCATAAGAGTCGATTTGCCCTGGTGCAAGGTGTCCACTTTAATTAGTGAACAGCATATACCAGGCCAACTTCTCACAGACCCACACACAGATCTGCCAGTGCACCTCAGTTCTGGCCTGAGGCACCTTTGCTTGTCCAGCATGGAGACCCACGCACAGCTCTGCCAGTGCACCTCAGTTCTTGCCTGAGGCACCTCTGCTTGACCAGCATGTAGACCCACGTACAGCTCTGCCAGTGCACCTGAGTTCTGGCCTGAGGCACCTCTGCTTGTCCAGCATGGATCCCCACGCACTCCTCTGCCAGTGCACCTCAGCTCTGACCTGGGGCACCTCTGCTTTTCCAGCCTGAAGACCCACGCACAGCTCTGCCAGTGCACCTCAGTTCTGACCTGAGGCACCTCTGCTGGTCAAGCATGGATACCCACACACAGCTCTGCTAGTGCACCTCAGTTCTGGCCTGGGGCACCTCTGCTTGTCCAGCATGGAGAACCATGCACAGCTCTGCCAGTGCACCTCAGTTCTTGCCTGAGCCACCTCTGCTTGTCCAGCATGGATACCCTTACACAGCTCTGCCAGTGCACCTCAGTTCTGGCCTGGGGCACCTCTGCTTGTCTAGCATGGAGACACATGCAGAGCTCTGCCAGTGCACCTCAATTCTGGCCTGGGGCACTTCTGCATGTCCATCATGGAGACCCATGCACAGCTCTGCCAGTGCACCTCTGTTCTGGCCTGAGGCACCTCTGCTTGTCCAGCATGGAGACCCACGCACAGCTCTGCCCGTGCACCTCAGTTCTGGCGCCTGATGCACCTCTGCTTGTCCAGCATGGAGACCCACACACAGCTTTGCCAGGGCACCTCAGTTCTTGCCTGAGGCACCTCTGCTTGTCCAGCATGGAGACCCACACACAGCTCTGCCAGTGCACCTCAGTTCTGGCCTGAGGCACCTCTGCTTGTCCAGCATGGAGACCCACGCACAGCTCTGCCAGTGCACCTCAGTTCTGGCCTGAGACACCTCCGCTTGTCCAGCATGGAGACCCACGCACAGCTCTGCCAGTGCACCTCAGTTCTGGCCTGAGGCCCCTCTGCTTGTCCAGCATGGATACCCTCACACAGCTCTGCCAGTGCACCTCAGTTCTGGCCTGGGGCACCTCTGCTTGTCTAGCATGGAGACCCATGCACAGCTCTGCCAGTGCACCTCAATTCCTGGCCTGAGGCACCTCTGCATGTCCATCATGGAGACCCATGCACAGCTCTGCCAGTGCACCTCTGTTCTGGCCTGAGGCACCTCTGCTTGTCCAGCATGGAGACCCAGGCACAGCTCTGCCCGTGCACCTCAGTTCTGACGCCTGATGCACCTCTGCTTGTCCAGCATGGAGACCCACACACAGCTCTGCCAGGGCACCTCAGTTCTTGCCTGAGGCACCTCCTGCTTGTCCAGCATGGAGACCCACACACAGCTCTGCCAGTGCACCTCAGTTCTGGCCTGAGGCACCTCTGCTTGTCCAGCATGGAGACCCACGCACAGCTCTGCCAGTGCACCTCAGTTCTTGCCTGAGGCACCTCTGCTTGACCAGCATGTAGACCCACGCACAGCTCTGTCAGTGCACCTCAGTTCTGGCCTGAGGCACCTCTGCTTGTCCAGCATGGATCCCCACGCACTCCTCTGCCAGTGCACCTCAGCTCTGGCCTGGGGCACCTCTGCTATTCCAGCCTGAAGACCCACGCACAGCTCTGCCAGTGCACCTCAGTTCTGGCCTGAGGCACCTCTGCTGGTCCAGCATGGATACCCACACACAGCTCTGCTAGTGCACCTCAGTTCTGGCCTGGGGCACCTCTGCTTGTCCAGCATGGAGAACCATGCACAGCTCTGCCAGTGCACCTCAGTTCTTGCCTGAGCCACCTCTGCTTGTCCAGCATGGATACCCACACACAGCTCTGCCAGTGCACCTCAGTTCTGGCCTGAGACACCTCCGCTTGTCCAGCATGGAGACCCACGCACAGCTCTGCCAGTGCACCTCAGTTCTGGCCTGAGGCCCCTCTGCTTGTCCAGCATGGATACCCTCACACAGCTCTGCCAGTGCACCTCAGTTCTGGCCTGGGGCACCTCTGCTTGTCTAGCATGGAGACCCATGCACAGCTCTGCCAGTGCACCTCAATTCTGGCCTGGGGCACCTCTGCATGTCCATCATGGAGACCCATGCACAGCTCTGCCAGTGCACCTCTGTTCTGGCCTGAGGCACCTCTGCTTGTCCAGCATGAAGACCGACGCAGAGCTCTGCCAGTGCACCTCAGTTCTGGCACCGGAGGCCCCTCTGCTTGTGCATCATGGAGACCCACGCACAGCTCTGCCAGTGCACCTCAGTTCTGGCCTGAAGCACCTCTGCTTGTCCAGCATGGATACCCACGCACAACTCAGCCAGTGCAAATCAGTTCTGGCGCCTGAGGCACCTCTTCTTTCAAGCTTGGAGACCAACACACAGCTCTGCCAGTGCACCTCAGTTCTGGCCTGAGGCCCCTCTGCTTGTCCAGCATGGAGACCGATGCACAGCTCTGCCAGTGCACCTCAGGTCTGGCCTGAGGCACCTCTGCTTGTCCAGCATGGGGACCCACGCACAGCTTTGCCAGTGCACCTCAGTTCAGGCCCAGGGCACCTCTGCTTGTCCAGCATGGAGACCCACACACAGCTCTGCCAGTGCACCTCAGTTCTGGCGCCTCAGGCACCTGTGCTTTTCCAGCATGTAGACACACATACAGTTCTGCCAGTGCACCTCAGTTCTGGCCAGAGGCACCTCTGCTTGTCCAGCATGCATACCCAAACACAGCTCTGCCAGTGCACCTCAGTTCTGGCCTGAGGCACCTCTGCTTGTCCAGCATGGAGACCCACGCACAGCTCTGCCAGTGCATCTCAGTTCTGGCCTGAGCCACCTCTGCTTGTCCAGCATGGATACCCACGCACAGCTCTGCAAGTGCACCTCAGTTCTGGCCTGAGGCCCTCTCTGCTTGTCCAGCATGGATACCCTCACACAGCTCTGCCAGTGCACCTCAGTTCTGGCCTGGGGCACCTCTGCTTGTCTAGCATGGAGACCTGTAGGAGAGTAGGATCTGCCTCTTATGTTGCCCCCACTTTTTTTCTGATGTTAGCACTGGTTTCTGGCTATAGTCTGGCTGGGTCCCTGCCAATCAGGGCCCCAGCCTCTCTGTTCTCTCTAAACGACATGGAGTGCACTCTAGGTGCACTAGTGATTGGATACTGTGGTGCCTTATGAGTCCCTAGTATATGGTACCTTAGGTGCCAAGGGCATAGGTACTTCACAGGCCTACCAGGGGCTGCAGCATGTGTTATGCCACCCCTGGGAAGCAGTCTAAATCTGACACCACAGGCCTGCTACTGCAGCCTGGGTGAGGTGGTGCTAGCACTCCTCACTGAGATATAGGTTTCCTATATCTCTCTTGCACACACATATAAACCTATCAGTCACCCCTAAGGCAGGCCCTATCAATCCTGAGGGCAGGGTGCTTGGCTTCTATGTGAGGGGGTGCCTCTGCATGAGCAGGGCCCTCTGCAGTTCTCAGAGTCCATTCTCTGGTGCTGTTTGTGGATGCGGTTAAACCATATACACTTAAGTGCATTATATCCTCGCGGTAAATGCTAACTTTGGAATGGCTGCATCAAAACATGTCGTGTTTGGTGTCAAACATCTTGGAATACTACCCCCGCCAATCTTGGCGGTGGGGGTAGCATTCCACCCTTCTAGAGGGAGAAGACATGTACCTGCTGTGGAAACGCGGTAGAATCCTAAAGAGCCCTGGCATCACAAAATGGATGCCACCAGTCACAGACACTGGGCTGCCCTCCTGCTGATGACCGAAACTCGCAGTGGAGGAAGCCCAACAATAGGCATCCTGTCACAGGGAGGTGTAACCACCTTCCAGACAGGGTTTAGTGTATTGGGGCTGGGTGGGTGCACTCTTAGAGTGCTTTGAAGTCCTGCACTGGGGGAGCAGAAGGCTCCTCTGTGCATATGCCAGTTCAAACCAGCTCAGGGGCTACCTGCCCCTGCTCTGGCGCGAAACTGGACAAAGGGAAGTGGGTGTAGCCACCCCTCCCTTGACCCTCCCATAGGTGGGGTCATAGAGCTAGTCCATCCCCTCTTTTAGTATAAGAGGGGGAACCTTGCCATTGCAAAGCAGATAACCCCTGGACGCCGCTCTACAGAAGAATCCTGGCCCTTCGACGTTCCACTACCTTTGGAAAACAGAAGAATCTCCTTGGAGTCAAGGAGTGACTCCTGCTTGGCAGGCACCAAAACGACAACGACGGTCGCAAACTATGCCGCTCCCGCCGGAGTCCGAAGTCCCTGCAGCCCAGAAAGTGGATTTCCTGACCTCTCCCAGGCCATCGTGAGTTCCCAGCGAAGCTGAGGCAAGTGGACCCCACGAGTAACGAGGAACCGCGACCCCTGGGTACCGTGCACTATTGTCGAGTGCAACCCCTTCACAACGTTCTACGAACCTGTGCTTTGGACCACGTGTGGTCCCGACCTCCAGCAGGAATCCTCCGAAGATCAGAGGCCTACACCGTCCCGAGTGACCGTGGGCCCCTGCTGAGTGATTCCGCCTGAGGTGTCTTTGCGATCCCTTGCCCGCCGGCTTGTGGGTCCCCAGAAGACTTCTTAAAGAAACCCAAGGGCTCCCCTGGCTGCTCGAGGCCTGCCCTGACTTACCCTCGCTGGGTGAGTCCCTCAGACCTTGCTGGTCTGCGCCATCGACTTTTCTCCATCTCCCCGAGACTTGCGGCTGCCAAGGCTTGTTGGCTCCGATCGAGTTGCCGACACCGCAGTCAGCTGCAAACTTCGAGGGAAACACCGAATCCAGCTCCTGGTCGTCGTCGATGCCTCCTGGACCACGTGGCTGAAGAGTCAAGGCACCCGCAACCGACCTGGAAGCGACCGACGACGGTGGGCATCCATCTTCCTTGCCCCGAGTCACTGCCAAGTGACTTTGAACACTGTCCCCTCTGCTTTCAGGTCATCCTTCTTCAGAATCCAGGCTTGATTCCACCGGACACTTCTTCAGCTCCCGCAAGCAGCAAGTCTTCTTTGTTCGCCATTGAAAACGACGCCGCGACCCGACACCAAAGGACACCTGTGCACCCGGCTTCCCTGGGTGAGGTAACTCCAGCACTACGGTGCTCCTGTGGGTGTGGGCCCTAGAACTACTTACCCTGTAAGTGACTTGCTTGTAGGTTCTCCCGAAGTATCCTAAAACTCTTTATTTCCAACCGCGACTTGCCCCATTGAAGTCAACGGCGATCCGCGCCTGTGTATCTACACTGCACGCGTCCCCGTGGGTCCTTTACTTACCTGCCTTGGGTGGTTTCGTGGGGCCCCTGCACTTCTGAAGGCCCTAGGCCTTGTCTCCCTGCAAGTCGTTGTCCCTAAGTCTCTTACTTAGTATATGGTCTGGTACGCCCCTAGGGCCCCAGCCATATTTTGTGCTTAACTTATTGTGAAACGTTGATTTGTGCATATGTTTGTCTTCTAATCTCATAAAGAGATTAGTAGAGAGTTATTTAGAAATAAATACATATATATTTGATATATATACCTGTGTGGTGTCTTTTCATTTGGTGATTCAAGAGATTATATGGTAAAACAAGCTGCTTTACATTCCTCCGAGACTTAGTCTGAAGGCTGCTCTCCACAGCTACCACTAGGATAGCTTTTTAAAAGGTTGTCTTAAACCTATCTACCATAAGAGTCGATTTGCCCTGGTGCAAGGTGTCCACTTTAATTAGTGAACAGCATATACCAGGCCAACTTCTCACAAGACCCATGCACAGCTCTGCCAGTGCACCTCAATTCTGGCCTGGGGGACCTCTGCATGTCCATCATGGAGACCCACGCACAGCTCTGCCAGTGCACCTCTGTTCTGGCTTGAGGCACCTCTGCTTGTCCAGCATGAAGACCCACGCACAGCTCTGCCAGTGCACCTCAGTTCTGGCCTGGAGGCACCTCTGCTTGTCCAGCATGGATACCCATGCACAACTCAGCCAGTGCACCTCAGTTCTGGCCTGGAGGCACCTCTTCTTTTCAAGCTTGGAGACCAACACACAGCTCTGCCAGTACACCTCACTTCTGGCCTGAGGCCCCTCTGCTTGTCCAGCATGGAGACCGACGCACAGCTCTGCCAGTGCACCTCAGTTCTGGCCTGAGGCACCTCCGCTTGTCCAGCATGGGGACCCACGCACAGCTTTGCCAGTGCACCTTAGTTCTGGCCTGAGGCCCCTCTGCTTGTCCAGCATGGAGACTCACGTACAGCTCTGCCAGTGCACCTCAGTTCTGGCCTGAGGCACCTCTGCTTGTCCAGCATGGAGACCCACGCACAGCTCTGCCAGTGCACCTCAGTTCTGGCCTGAGGCCCCTCCGCTTGTCCAGCATGGAGACCGACGCACAGCTCTGCCAGTGCACCTCAGTTCTGGCGCCTGAGGCACCTGAGCTTGTCAAGCATGGATACCCACACACAGCTCTGCCAGTGCACCTCAGTTCTGGAATGAGGCACCTCTGCTTGTCCAGCATGGATACCCCCATACAGCTCTGCCAGTGCACCTCAGTTCTGGCCTGAGGCCCCTCTGCTTGTCCAGCATGGAGACCGACACACAGCTCTGCCAAGTGCACCTCAGTTCTGGTGCCTGAGGCACCTCTGCTTGTCCAGCATAGAGACCCACGCACAGCTCTGCCAGTGCACCACAGTTCTGTTGCCTGAGGCACCTCTGCTTGTCCAGCATGGAGACCCATGCACAGCTCTGCCAGTGCACCACAGTTCTTGCCTGAGGCACTTCTGCTTGTCCAGCATGGAGACCCACGCACAGCTCTGCCAGTGCACCTCAGTTCTGGCCTGAGGCACCTCTGCTTGTCCAGCATGGAGACACACCGCACAGCTCTGCCAGTGCACCTCAGTTCTGGCCTGAGGCACCTCTGCTTGTCCAGCATGGAGACCCACGCACAGCTCTGCCAGTGCACCTCAGTTCTGGCCTGAGGCACCTCTGATTGTCCAGCATGGAGACCCATGCACAGCTCTGGCAGTGCACCTCAGCTCTGACCTGGGGCACCTCTGCTTTTCCAGCCTGGAAGACCCACGCACAGTTCTGCCAGTGCACCTCAGTTCTGGCCTGAGGCACCTCTGCTTGTCCAGCATGGATACCAACACACAGCTCTGCCAGTGCACCTCAGTTCTGGCGCCTGAGGCCCCTTTGCTTGTGCAGCATGGAGACCGACGCACAGCTCTGCCAGTGCACCTCAGTTCTGGCCTGAAGGACCTCCGCTTGTCCAGCATGGATACCCACGCACAACTCAGCCAGTGCACCTCAGTTCTGGCCTGAGGCACCTCTTCTTTTCAAGCATGGAGACCCACACACAGCTCTGCCAGTGCACCTCAGTTTTTGCTGGACACACCTCTTCT